>APFE031121282.1:185577-203731 GCA_000404065.3 Pinus taeda | reverse complement strand
CGCAGGGCAAAGAGCATACGCAGAAATGAAAGGTATAGATCCGGTTAAAAAAAAACTAAATAAACCGAAACCGAAATAAGCAGAGAGAAAATAACAGTAAACTGCAAATAAAGACTGTATACCTCCAGATCTTAAAATTGACGCAGATAGGGCTACCGGAACCTTTTCGCGTGAAACGAAAGGGGTTCCTCACTGGAACAGATGCTCCGAACACAACAGAGCAGTCCTCTCGGCCCGAAAGCAGTCAGAAACAGTAGATCTAGGAAAGGACAGCCGCATGCAGTTCTACCGGCTTCAGATTTGGATCACCAACGGACGCGGCCCTCAAATAGCTCTGATACCATGTAGGAATTTACAGGGTAAGTTCCTCAGACAGAACACCAGAAGGACACCGCTCACAAACAGATCTCAGATCAATACACCAGTATTTTGACGTGGTTAAAACCCTCAGAGAGGGAAACAGTCCACGGCCTGCGCCAACGTGGCTACTACAGGCAATTTATTAATAAAAGAATGAAAATTTACATAAGCTTCTCTCATGCACGGTTAACCTACAAATGACCCTCCATGCGCTTTAAATAGAATTCATGGACCAATCGGGTGTCAAGCCACGGATCAAGTGTCGGTAATACCGAGGAGAGAATGAACCGTCGGATCACTACATATCGTGACCGTCGGATTGTAAGTTACAAAATGTACAACGGTAAAGAAACACACTTTACCTAACGCTAACCTAACTCTATACTAGACCAAGTTGAACTTAACTATTACTATGTGTCGGAATATCCTAACAATGTTGTCATGGAAAAATTCTTGTTATGGCTAGTAGATTTTTTGTACAAACTTTCACAAGGAATTCTTGAGCTGGTTAGGACCAATGGAGTTTATGTGTGGTTTCTATCCAAAGAAGATTGTTTTGAAGGGAAACTGGCTCGGGGTGAGCCATGGTGTGGCGTCGCCCTCTATGGTTGGGAGGAGCATTCTCCCTTCCCTAGTGATTTCTGATGGAAACCTAAATGTGTATGTTGCAAAGAAATTTTCTATGGAATATGTCCTTCTGTAAAATATTAATTATGACTAAACTATTTCTATAAGTTATTATGTGAACTTTGTGTGGCTAGCTTAGAGGAATAAAGGAACGAAACAGATAAGCATTGAAAAATAGTTTCCTTCATTACTGGTTAATTAGTTATACTCAAAGCGGTTGGGTTAAAAGTTTCTATAACTAAATTGAGTTGCTGCAGATTAGCATAACTATTTATGGCTACTTTCAAACTTGAAAAACTGTTATTTTAGTGGTTGTAGCTAAAAGAGGAAAGGAAATTAGTGAAAGAGGAATCCATGAGTAACTTTGGGAGAGAACTGGGGTTAGTTTCTGGGCCATGTCGACAGGGTCGATAGCTGAGAACCAAAACTGGTCGCCATCTCCTTGAAGGCTCACTCAAGAGGAAAAATATTGTCCAGGTAAATCTCAGTCAAGCACTTCAAGATTATTGATAACTGAGAGACAATGTTGCACTGAAATAGACCTTGGTAAAATCCCATCAGTGGCAGTAACCAAGATTCATAACAAAATAATCTTTGGTTTATTGTTATCATAAGGAATTCAATAATAACATTCCATTCGAACTCTCGATAAGAGATAATGGCCAAAGTCTTTTCTAACTACAAATAAAAAATATATTTATATTTAGAATAAGAAGTAATCATTGAAGAATCTTAGTGACTTAGGAAAAAGGGCTTCTATAACATGAATAATTAGTACAATTTAAGAATTAAATGAATGCTAGCATTTTTTAAAAATGGGCCGAGTTCGACAGGGCACAATAATCCTTGAATAAATTAATAGATATCTAGTAACATTGAAATATGTATGCTCAGACGTTAGCTCTGGATGTTTAAACTTCAGTACTCAAATACTAGACCAACCATAAGTCCAACAAGATTGTAATTGTAGTGTTTCATACTGAACCTTTTCCACTAGGAATATGCTAAAAGAAAGTAGCTAAACACAGTTCTTTACAAGAACAAACTTATAATAGTAGCATAGAAGTAAATATGGATCCATATGAATGACCCATTGGTGGGTCTTATAACATAATCAACAAATGAACCTACTTTAGTTACAAAGGATACAATGCAGAATGTTGGGAATTTTCTTTTATAATACATAGCAACTTAAAAAGGAAAACAATACAAAGATTAATAATTTGATGGATTATAATTAGTTCAAGAGGCATGATAAAATTACAATAATAAGGGACAGTGAAAAGGGTGTTTCCCGTTAAAAGGAACTCCCCATTACCTGGACAATTTATAGTGATTACATATTGGATCATGAAGAATGTTGTAACCAGAAATATACACAACAATCATCCAATCCTAGGACTAGCAAGCCTGCATATTGAGACATTAATCTAACTCTAAGGACCTCAACAGAGAAGTAGGGGAGGCGTTGTTCAAAGAATAATTTGGTTGGAAATTCCAATAAAGTTGATGGTCATCAAGAATGTGTAATGTGCAAGAATAAGTTAATTGAGGAGCCTCAGAAATTCATGAGGCAAAGTCAAAAGTGAACGCACACAGTAAGTCCAAATGCAACAAACCTACAATGGTTGAAAGACCAGGTTAATTGAATAAAACCAGGTTAATCAGGGAAAATTAGTAAACTAATAAAACAAGGTAAGTGGAAGCTAGAAAATCCTTCTGTTATTCAGGAGAAGCGCAATTTTCGTAACCTTGCCAACAGAATTAGGAAGGGAGAGCTTTAGGACAAACTCATTGTTGTTTAATTTGGAATTCCAATATAATTCCTTACCAATAGTAGGGACTGAGTACTCACCTTCTTTTCCATGTCTCTGCTAAGAAAACACCTTCAAAACTGCAGGTTTGGAAAACCTATTGACCACTGATCCAAACCTCATTATAAAACCGAGTAAAGGGAAATAATAATCCTCATAAAAGATGAGAATTCCTGTGTGCTTAGTTACGTGGTTTCCATGCTGAAGAACTCTCGTCACAGAGCTCCAAGCTTGCTACGGTTTTGAATCATCTGAGTCGGTGTGAGGGAAGAGGGAAGGTCATTACGATCAGAACTTCCACCCAAATCGACCGCTCAGACTTACTTTAGATTTCCATCGTGGATGTTTGTCAGCAGATGCCACAAGGACAAGTGGAAGACTATCGCCTCAACCATTGAAGACCTCGAAACTTCGAGTGGGTTATAATGACAACAAATATTAAACATAGGTATGGCTGGGTCAATTAACGTGAACACTAATTGGTGCATATGCATATGGGTTTTATAAACCATGGATAATGTTGTATAAATATTAAACAAAAGTTTAACTCGTGAGAAAATTTTGACATCACAACCTGGAATATATACATACTATATACAGTTTAACTAAACAAGTAATTGTACCAAATGTTGCAAAGGAACACCGTAAGGCAATAACATATGGAGAAAGAGCGTAGATGAAGAGAGATGTGATATGTTACAATTTCAGCGAGATAAATAACATGGTGTTAAAATTAAAGTGAACTCCTCTTTCACTATCCTATTGATTTGGGTTGCAATATGTTAATTGAAGGAATTCTTAGAAATTTCAACATTGTATTAGCAATTTCAACATTGTACTTGAAGCTTTAGTTTTGTTTTATGCCCTTTTAGGAAATTGGCTAGCCTCAAAATTTGGAAATGGATTGTTGGTGAATGTAGGTATGGATCCTTGATTGAATGTGATGGTTTTCTTGTGTTGATGTTTATTTTAAGATGTAATGAGGAATCAGAGCCACAGAAGAGCCTGTGAATTCCACCGAGTTTTTAACATTAACAATATAAAATTCAACCATTGGCATATTTCAAAAGTGATGAAGCTAGGAGCAAGTCCCAGATGATTTTGGCATAATAGAAACCCCTGTGATGCATCACATAAGCCAAGTAAAACTCATTTTCTCCACCACAACCCCTAACGTGTAAGCCAAAACAGCTCATGTTATACACCACAACTTCCTATCTTGAGCAATGTTTCTCAGAGCAATTTCTCATATACTCAAACAAAAAAAGGTTTAAAAACATCAATCCTTGCATCCACTTGAATTCATGTATAATTATATAAAAAACCCTGAGTTGGTGCGTCTCCCTTAAAATTGTAGAGTAAAGTAACAAGAATGAAGAATTGTAGACGTAATTCAATAAAACAGGGAAAAACTCTAGTTAGCAACCATAAACACTCTAAAAAAACCTCCTATATTGTGTAGATTCACATTATAAGAAGGAAACGAAGGATAATAAACTCCCTTGTTCACATACAGGCAACATATATCCTAGAAATAAATACCCTAGGTGAACCACACATTTTGCAGTAACAATATATTATAATCATTACCACAAGCTTTGAATCAAATAGTTCATTCAAACCATGCAAAATGAAGGTCCCAGACAAATTAGTGAAGTCTTTGAGCCCAGTAAGCCTTAGAAATTTAATTTCCTCATATTGACACAACTATGGTGAAGTCTTTGAGCCCAGTAAACCTCAGGAATTTAATTTCCTCTTATTAACACAATTATGCATATTCTGTCTCCTAAATACCCATTGCTTTAGTCCTGTGTCAGTTTTCAAAGCATCTGTGACAATTTCATTATTGTTGTTTTCATGTTTTACTACTTCCCTAGAACTATAGACTCTCCTATAGAGGAGGAAATGAAGAAACACCCCCAAAAGCATTTTCTTGAATTATTAGCCCCTCCACAATACCATCAAGATTTCCATCTATTACTCCGTGATTTTTTTTTCGCTTCTTCCATGCCGAACATGCTTGTAAATGAGAAGAGTAATTCTAACCAGAAGATATAATGAACATCATGACACCCATATTTGAACTCAAATCTCCATCCTAAAGCAAAGAAATGCCTTTTCTTTTTCCAAGGAAAAAAACAGTAACTTTTTATTAAAAAATAATGAAAAGTTACACTAGCAGATGTACTGAAACATGTCGTAAGTTGCCGCAAGGGCTCAAGTGCTTTTGCACCCCACACAACGTTAGCGAACTAACGTGCACAAAGAATATGAAGAAGAGAAAAGAAGAAGAGGAAGGAGGAGAAGGGGCAGGAAAAACTGAAATCCGGCAGTGAGCAGGACTCACGCTTCAAGTTTTTCTCCCCTTTTTCTTTTCGACCTTACGCCACTCTCCTTGAGAGGGCTCGATCGAAGCAATAACTATCTGTGTTTCTGTATTCTGAGGGCCAGTTTCTTTGTCTGAATCTGAAGTGTCTGAGTGATGGTGCCGTTTGTTGCCTCCCGAGCTTGGAGCCATGCTAGACGTTTTTTCCTTGTTGTCTGATGGGGTTTCCTTCTAATTCTCCATTTCTTGAGATACCTCTGTTTTCTCTGCTGGATTCTCTTCCTTTGCTGCTTCTGATTCTTCGTCCTCTGAATCTGGGGGTGAGAAATGCCATCCTTTTTTCTGCTTCCCTTTCTGCTTTTTTTTATTCTTGGCTTCTGGACATGAACTTTGTAAATGTCCTGTCTTCCTACAGAGCCTGCATCTGAAGGCGGTGTTTTCATAATCTAGTACCTGTAGCCAGTTCTGTTGTTTGTAGACTAGCCTTATGTTGTCTGGCAGCCCTTTACTTAGATCTACTTCCACACAGATCCGTGCGAAAGTGTAGATCCTTTCATCGATCCTTTCCAGATCTGTTTTGACATATTTCCCTATGTTGTTCCCAATACTTTCCAACACTCGTTCATGCCAAAAGTGCAGTGGAAGATTGTATAGTCTAACCCAAACTGGCATTTTGGTTACATTAATTTTATTTGGATCAAAATCTGGGAACCATGGGATCACAAACAGCCCCGATGTTCCCCAGAACCATGGCCCTGAACTTATGACTGTATCTCTGACTTCCTTGGAAGTAAATTTTACTATGAAGAACCCTTTTGAACATAGGTGGATATCACATTCCATGGTCCAGCTGGTGAAGATCCAATGGAATAGATCCAAGGGTTTAGGCCAGAAACTGTTGAAACGACATATTAGAGCTTGTGTTTCATAGGCCTTAACAACATCATCAATCCCTGACGAATCTAAGTTTAAAGCTGGGGTTTCTTCTGACTGATCAACTATGTATGGCCTGGGCAGAGAGCCGTCGTGGCCTGGAGAGGGCCCTAAAATCCTGCTGCCCTGTAAAATGTTTTTGAAGGATAACCCTCCCTTGGTTTGGTGCTGGGCTGTAGTTTTTTTTCCCTTGTCTCTCCCTGAGGAACTTGTCTGTCCCTGAGGCAGAGCCCCCCCTGTCAATCTGAAGTTTAACTTAATAATTGATCCTGGCCCAATCTCATAACTTTCCAGCGATCTACAGTCCTGGAGGGACCATCTGCCACTGACCAGATGTTGGATCTGGACTGGGTATCCCATTTCTGTCCATATTTTGTGTTTCAACTGCAAGGGTGTGTCTCCTGCATTAACCCATATTAAACGAGTTTTCCCCTGAGGGGGATTAATCAGAATCTGAAAACAAATATTTTTTACCTGCTCTGGCTGTAGACAGAGATCCAGATCTGGCTCTGTTTTGGTTCTTTTTTCTTTGTGCATGTCTGGATCTTCCGATACCCTGCTCGCTCTATGGTTGAAGCCTTCGATCTGCTGCCTGGGGACAAAGAGAGCTAGATCGCGTACATCTAATCCAAAACTACCAAGATTTGGTCCATGCGGTGTGAAGGAAAACGGATCTGCAGCATGCATACCCCTCCAGTCGGTTTTCCTTGTGATCTGGGTTTGTTGTGCCCTGACCCCTAACCGCCATGCTTCCCGACGACTACCTTGTTCAAAAGCACATCTTGGGTTTTCGTTTTTCTGCCATGGAAAACCCTCCCCGTGGATCCACGCAGAGATGGGTGCTTCTTTTGAAGCCTTCGCCTCGCATTCTCCTTGCAAAAACGTATTTCGCTCCCATTCCAGGAAAAATGGTTTCCATTTAACCGAGAACGCTTCAGGATCACAGTCGCATTGTCCTGGGTATATTATGAACGGAAAGGCCATTCTGCTGAAAACGCCGATAGCTTCCCAGCGGCGATATCTGTAAACCCAAACTCCGGATTGTGCTCATGGCCTGTGCCTGGTTTGGGGGCAGAGGCAGCTGCAACACGAACCCTGCTCGAGCAAACCCTAACCATCACCATCGCTCTCCAGTTTCCACGTCCTCTTCTCACCATTGATAAAGAAATGCATTTTCTCTTTTATGCAAGTTTTTTTCTTTACAATGTTGTCCAAATTAAGATTATATTTAAGGGGTGCTCAAGGACAATCTTGACGATCAAAGGTTTCTTATTTTATAGGAGACTCTGATGATTTAGTTGATATGCACCCTAATATCCCATCAAATTCAAAGTCTTCTTGGTCTTTGAAGTCTGCCTCCTTGGTCGGAGATCGGGGCATAATTTTCTCAATGCAATCTGCTTCATTGGCTAGAATAAGGGATACCTATGCTTGTTCTTTTTTTGGCTCTTTGAATGCCATTATATCTTTTTCATTGTTAGCTAGGGTTCAATATCATCATCATCAGCGATAATAACAATATCCTGAAGTGGCCATAAATTTCATTTCTTATAAGGATGGTTTCTTCTAAATCCACCACCAACATAAGAAAAAAGCCCTCTCCTAAACTCTGCAATAGACTTCAAATGACTACAAAGAACTTCCAAAAGGAAACCCAACCACCAAGGGTTTGAGGTAAACCCAATGCTTTCAATGTTGCCAAGCATCATTGAATTTCTACATTTAGGTCAACCAATTGCTTTCAATTTTGCCAAGCACTATTAAATTTTTGCAAAACCTAGAAGCTTTAGAAGGTGGTTGAAAAATAATCGCAACTATTTCATTAAATGAATTTGATCGAAAGCAGAAATTTACTCCCATATGTTGTAAAGTGTAAAAAAATAAGCTATATTGATTTCATCTCCTGGGTACAATAATCTTAAAAAACAAATAAGGTTAAAAAACATGAGGTGCATGAGGTTCGTCAGAAAAGGTTGACATCATAACCTAGACTATATACATACTATATATAACTAAACTAAAAAAGGAGACATGTACTCCCATATGTCTTAAAGTGTAAAACAAAAGTTATATTGATTTCATGTCCGCAGTACAATAATCTTAAAAAAAAATGAGCTCAAAAAAATTATGAGGTGCAAGTGGAAGCTATATAATGGATTAAATTGGACATAAATTAGTAACATTTAGTTTTAATTTTTTTCAATCCATTAATATAATGTATATATAGTTTTTTGTGAACCTTTAATTTTATTTCTATATAATGTTTATATAAGATTATGTTGTTTCATATGGATATCCAAATTATTATATATTTTATTTATAATTGAGAGTAAGAAAAACATATTTAAGACTTTTCTTTACTATGGACAATGAGAGTAAGATTAATGATATTTTATTATACTTTTGTAATGGCATAACACGTAAAAACATTGGTTTTTTTAACTTTATACTCTTTAATCTAACTATGAGGTAAATATCAAGATTAATGGTTCTAGGTCATGCGATGGGTTTTAAGGTGTATTTAATACAACGTTCTCCATATCTGCACATAATCTACCCTTGCAGTATTCTCTATTAGCATGCTTCTCATTAAATGAAATACATAAGGGCAGAGGTGAACCATGGTTTGGGCTGACACTTGTGGCTTTGTCAATTAATGTCTGATTAGACTCGGCATAAGGGTCTAGATTATGGAAGAACTTGGCGTACTTGATACCGTAGGATTCAGTGATGATCTATGGCTTTCATGCTCTAGGAATTATCACTATGAATGCTTTGGGTTTTGCTGTAAATGATTTTCATTTGGGTAATGCAAAAGGGAGACTATAGCTTGGCTCTGCAACTTGATTGTGGCTTTTGATGGAGAATGGTGGTGCAACTTGATCTCCTCATCTTGACAGATCCATTAGACATCCAGGTACCACATTGTCAGTTTGGTTTACTAAATCCATTCTAGCATTTCTGATTTCATCACGAAACATTCAATTTCTGCATATTCGGCTCTTGGCATGCAAATGACTTTATTATTTGATGGTATACTCGCACCAGGGGAGATGAGGTCAAGAAACCTACGGCGTTCTGGAGGTAATGCCTAGGGAATGTTGTAGGAATGATTTCATTTATTTTCTAACTATTGTGAGCCACTAATGACTATTGCAGGGTTTCCAGGTTCTCTTCACCTCCTTCTGTCTCGAATTTGACTTAATTATTTGATGGTCTACTCACACCAGGGGAGATGAGATCGGGAAATCCACAACGTTCTTGAGGTAATGACTAGGGAAAGTTGTAGAAATGCTTTCATTTATATTTTGACTATTGTGAGCCACTAATGACTATTGTAGGGTTTCTAGGTTCTCTTCGCCTCCTTCCATCTGGAATTTCTCCATCTCAGGTACGAACGAACCCATGAACATTTTTCTTCTGTTAAATGTTTAATCCAAATTGTTTCAGGGTTTAACTATGGTATTTTTGTAAGTGAAATTAAGGATCTGCATATGTGTTTCCAAAAGGCTCAGGGTATGATGGGCTCCCTTACACAAATTGTTGTCCTCTTTTATAGGTTGGTATTTCATCGAGCCCTCTAGCAAACATCCCACCTAGTAGATGTTCTCAAACCACAATTGAATGTGAAGTTGTTTCATCTTGTTTCCTTTTAAATTTGTGGGTTGCTCGACTCGAGGAAAGACGTCAAGCCATAACTCAAGCGAGGTTATAGTTGTAGATATTACAAAATAATGAACAAGGATTTGAGTTTTATTTAGGAGAAGTGGAGTAGCTCTCTGCATCAATGTGAAATGGACTTATTTAAGGGTTTAATCCCACTTTTGTTATTTTAGTTCTATATCTGCATATGTATATTGATAACAATTCTATAATCCGGATTCATTTTTTTTTGTTTTAGTTGGTTGATTCCCTTCATTGTATCTCTTGGTCGATTGTGCACATTGTTCATGATATGGTTGTTCAGAGTCAAAGGTTCTCGTCTTTAATGGTTGAAGCTTGGGAGGTTGGTTCATGGTTGTTCCTACAAAACTCGATCGAGAGCCACAAAGAACCCTTTGCAGATTGCCTCTATGATTTTCTACAATTCAAATTAAAGCTCAGGTTATTCTGTAACGAAACAATTTTGCATTTGACGATTTCATGAATAAATTTTTTCTTTGATTTGTATTTAACTATTAAGGATATAGCTTATTTGGAGATGTTGTTATAAGTATTGTTAATTGTGTTTGTCAGTTTATTTTAACGCATGCTTAACTTTATAAGATGCATATCATGGTTTTGGATATAATCCTAGTAATTGTTCTAAAATCCATAGATTGTTCTTTTGTTAACTTCTCTAAATCGGTGATGTTTTAGTATTCCAAAATGGTTTTTGGTTATTTTCTAGAGGATAAAGCTACAAGCATTCCTTCATTATTATTCATTGATGTACAAAGTAAAGAAATAATATAACTAGCATTATAAAATGACAGAATATACTTAGCAATATAAAACAACAAATTATCTCTAGTAATTTGTTATATTGTTAACTATCCATTACTAAACATTAATAGCCCCTTTCATTTAATGATTATCGAGCACAAAATTTACTAATTCTTTGTCTCTATTGAAATAATATACTTATTTGTCTGTATTGAAATAATATAACTAGCAGTATAAAATGACAGAATATACTTAACAATATAAAACCACATATTGTCTCTAGTAATGTGTTCTATTGTTAACTATCCATTACTAAACATTAATTTCCCCTTTCATTTAATGATTACCAAGCACATAATGTACTACTTATCTATCTCTCTGTTGTATTTATAATTGTGTAAGTATTTTCTTTTATTAGAAGGTCTCACCACCTAGCCACAGATTATAAGTATTTCCTTTTCTTGGAAGGTCTCACCACCCAGCCACAGATCTAGTGATTACGTCCAGAATCCCCATCCGAGCTCTTCCTACTCCTAACAATATCTTGTGCCTGGAAGGTCTCAACACCCAGCCACAGATTGTAAGTATTACCTTTTCTTGGAAGGTCTCACCACCCAGCCATGGATCTGGTGATTACGTCTAGAATCCCTGACCGATCTCTTCCTAGTCTGAGCTCTTCCTATTCATGACAGTAGCTTGGGCACAGTATCTTGGGCATCAGGACCATGGTCCAGCCTCAAGTAACATATCATTTCACACACCATTTCGACTATAATCCATGATTGGTTACTTTTTCCCATCTCAAGGAAAATTTGGGCAATATAATTCCTGCTTCCTTTCCTCTGTATTTTTCCAACCCCCTTAGGATTCAGTGTCTTTTTCGTTTTGAGGAAACAGATGAGAAACTACTTGTAACTATCTCAAGAGTTATTAACTGTTTCTTTCATTTTGTTCTTTAATCAATAAATAACAAGATACGTTCTTGCTTCTCAGCCTTAATTCTTTAACAATCTATTTTAAACAAAGTAAGATTTTGAAGAAATAAATAAAACTTGGTAACAAAGTAAATGTTTGTGCAACATAGGACATTACAAATTTTAATTAAACAAACCAAATAAGTATATTCATTTTTATTTTTTATTATATCTCAGGGGAAATATTTCATTTATTGTTGGGAGTGAATGGAATATTTTTATGCTACCAAATTTTAGAAAAAATTATTTGGTTTTCAAAAATCTAACAACTAACGTGGATATACTTTTAAATTTATATTTTGTTATTTTAAAATTATCATTTCTACGATATTTATAACTTTTAGATTGATGTAAATGATATGAGTTATAATTGAAATAACAACTTAATTAACTAAGAAAATAGTTTCTTTACCTAATCTTAAACGAAACATGGAAAATATGAGGATTTAATTGTTAAAAAAAAGGCAAAGATGGGGTTTTCTCTTATTGGAACAATATAAAATAGAATGTCCTCTAAATAATTTTTATTATGTTTTATTGGTAAGTGAGAATAATAAAATATTTTTACCATTTTTTCGCGATATTATTAATATTTTTTATTTAAATTATTATTTTTGTTTTTTATTTTAGAAAAAAACATACTTAACACTCTTTTATGTAAAATAAAAATGGAAGTAATTCAATTTTTAACATTTTTATTAAAAATAATAATATATTAAAATTTTATACCTAAGTATTTTCATTTTAATTTATTAACATTTTACATCTCAATGTACATGATATATTGTGAACCTTATTGCTTCAGTGCCATTGTAGTGCCACTGTAATGTCTCCACCTTATTAATTAATGGAAATTATATATCTCATAAAAAAATTACCGTGACTATAAAGTTTCTCCACATTATGTAATCTTGGAAAATACGTAGCTCTAGATTTTGGTTTAATCATTATTTTACTAGCATCATTTATAAGGAATTTAATTATGATGTTCGGTTTCATGCCAGAGAGTCCACGTGACTTGCATATATATACACCATTCTACACTTTATGCTAGGCCATCACATGGCTTGCCATGCCTGCTGTGAATGTTATTAACTCTGCCCTCTCTCTCCTGTACATGGCTGGGCAGGCTATCTGATCTCATCTGCCATCTAGAAACTCACCCCCATCAATGGTGCAAAACATCTCCCGTGATCCGATGGCAGTGATCTTCTTGGAACTCACCTCATCTTTGGCATGCAATGAGAATGACCTCATTTGTTGGGAAACTCTCCCATGGAGCCTGCTCTGGTTTGGCTCTTTCATTAGTAGCTTCAGTGTGCTAGACGCACAGGATTTCAATCAATCTGCTAGTTTTGTTCAGAATCAGGGTTTGGTAGCATTCAAGACCCTTCAAGTAAAATGTGTTTCTTGCTGAGCTATTCATGCTTACCCTCATAAACTTACATAGCTGGAAGTGTTTCTCGTATACAGTTGATCTAAATATGTTTTCATTTATGTGGAACTGATGTTGCTCGCACGATGTTCTAGGTACAACTATGGCTCCAAGCTATACCAGAAGAAGGGAAGCTCCTTCAATGGCGACTTCGATATCTCTTGGGTAAGTCATATTTACACTGGAAGCTTTCTGACATTTTCCCCTTAATTTTTTTGTTTCCTGTCTACATCAGCTGTTATGCATTAGTTTTTATGAGCCGCATTATTCTAATACCATGTGGCTATGGCTCCATGCAAGATGCCTGTTGACTACCTCAAATCTTTTGGCTACATCTGGTGGGAAGGCACTCCTATAGCATTGAGTTCTAAGGGTTTCCTGGTATGAGTTCATCCCAGCCTGGTGTCCGTGGGCTGAAGGAATAAGGCTTAGAGTGATATCTGGGTCATGGTTCTCAACAAATTTTATGACTTCTCAGTCTTAATGACTGCACTCGAAATCATTTGGTTTTCCCCAAGTTTGGCGAAGGGACATTCCTTCTGGGGTTTTCTTCTGTATATGTTTTTGTTAATTAAGAGCGTTGTTCCTATTACGAATTCGGTGCTTTATGTTGCACAAGATTATCTGGTCTCTGGTTAATTTATTATTTCGTATTTATATCAAGATTCCAAGTTGAAGAACTGTTTAAAATTCTCTCAGTTAAATGTGAATGACCGGGTGCATAGCTAGGGCTTCGCCGGCATGCATTGAACCCTTTTCGCTGTTATTAATATATCACATTTGTTTGGCCTATCTATAAACTCGCGTGAATATTTGTTGGCTCTGTTCTATTTTTCATGGAAATATTATCGTGGCAACTATGTGTTTTTAAGTTGAGATGTGGCCTTCGGCCAACACAAAATTCTGTTCATTACTTATAAAATTGAATGACAGTTACAAAGTTATTTTATTTATTTACTTTTTATAACGGCCTTTACTTTTTTGGCTTTACTCTTACTGTGCGTAAATGTGGTTTGTCAATCTCAGAGCTTGTACATTACAGGATCATTGTGTTTTTACTTTCCCTCATAAACCAATTCCTTTTATTAGATTGCCTTCTGTTTTGCAATTCTTATGGCTTTATAATCACGAGGGTTCTCATCCCTCAAGCGGTTCCATTACAACCTGATAGGTTCATTTTTTCTCTGGATTTAGGGATTATTGGACCCTTTTGCGGTTCGTAACCTTGACCATGGCGCAGAGCAACCCATCTTCGCATACCCCAGACTTGTTATCTGCTACAAAGCTTGGTTATTCTACTTCTAAGTTTATCTTTAGGGTCCTTTCAATGAGACACTTATTTATAGTTCCTCATTTATTCTACTTCTACATTTTCCTTTAGGTTACGTACTAATGAGACATCTAATATCAATTCTTTATTAGTCATGTGTCAGAGAAAGCTTTTCCGCTAACATGGTTTTATTTAAGAACTAAACAATGTCCTACGGTTCTTATTTTATCATGCAATTCTGATATTTGAAATTAAAAAAGCCCAGGTGGCCTATCTTTATTTTCCTCACTATGGTCTTAATTTTCATTTCCGTTTTGAATGGAACTGTAAAATAATTATAATATTTGTTTATTACAAAGTTATATCTCTCTTTGTTACATAATTTTTCTACTAGCACTCTATAGACTCTCAGAATGGAGTTTTTCAATAAAGTAGAAATTTAAGTTTCCATTCTAAACAAAGTTTTGAAACAGAGAATATAACTATTTTCTTAAATGGGAATGTCCCACCTAGACAGTGGCACTTACAACTAGTATCTTTCGGAAATAGCAACTATGTTTATAAAGAAACTTACTATATTTATTTTGATTATAGCTCTAGGAACCTCTTGCTTGCAGAAGAATAAAACTTCTAACTTAGTTCAAATAATAGCACAATATTCAATTGGTACCTCATACCTTGGTTGCTTCCAAGTGAGTAACTCCAGAAGACGAGGTCACCTCTGACTCTGTAGCTAGTCAAACCTGCCGACCATGATATTGTCTTTCCAGACCAAATCTCCCCATAGCTTGCTCAAAGACGTAATGCCTTTTGCAAGTTACCCTTGCTATCTGATCATCACTAGACTTAGCAAGCTTTCTCCCTTTTTTCATTGCATTTCCCTACAACTCAATTTTTCCTCCCCCCTCTTCCTTTTTCTTGGAAGCCCTCCATGATTAGGGGAGGTAGTTATGGTTCAACAACTATTTCTTTTTAACTTCCCTCCTCATAAGTTACTTGATCTCCTCTTCACTAGGAAATCATTTCTCATTTTTTTTCAATAAAAAAAAATATTAATTAATTCAAACAAATAGTAACCACAATCCTTCAGTTTGTTTTCACTATGTTAAATAAAATATTTACAACATTTTGGAGATATTACATCTCCCCCTACTAAAATTGGGCATCGTCTCGATGACTTTCAACCATGAACAACCTTGGGTAAGCCTTTTTCATGAGCTCTTCATCTTCCCAGGTAGCCTCATCAGGCCCAAAGTGCTACCACTGCACTTTAACTTGGGTAATATCTCGTTTCTGTAGCATTACTTCTCTCCGGTCGAGGATGCTCAGTAGTTCAACCAAGATTTCTCCTTCCGGTTCGACCTGAAACATGCAACATCTTTAATCAGTTAAAAGAAAAAACCATTTAGATTGATCTACCAGAGATAATTCTTACCTGTATATCCTACCATCTAATTACATGCTTAGGATCATAAACATATTTTTTTAACACGGAAACATGGAAAACATTGTGGACCCGTATGTAACTCGGTAAAGCGAGCTGGCATGCTACCGGCCCAATTCTTGCTAAGACCTAAAACGGTCCACAGAATCGGGGTGCCAACTTAGCATAGCCACTCCATTGTAATGTGCTCTTTTTTACTAGAATTCTCACATACACATGATCACCCACTTGATACTCCTTAAACTTCCTTTTCCGGTCAAAAAAGTTCTTTTGCCTATCCTGAGCTACCTTTATATTGGACCGTGCCTTCTTAACTATTTCCTCCATTTCCTTAAGCATTTCAGGACCTAACATCAATCTGTCTTTCGGTCCACCCCAGCTTGAGGGTGTGTGACACTTCCGCCCATACAATACTTCAAATGGGCTCATTTGCAATGGTGTATGATAGCGATTATTGTACATGAATTCGACCAAGTGCAAATAATCTTCCCACTTGGTTGGTTGTTGCATTACGTATGCTCTTAAAATGTCTTCCACCACCTGGTTCACCAGTTATGTTTGTCCGTCAGTCTGAGGGTGATAAGTTGTACTAAAATTCAACTGAGTCCCCAATTCTTCAAACAACATTTTCCAAAAGAGCAATGTAAATTTTACATCACAGTTTGAAATTATTGTTTCTGGTAACCCATGCAGCCTAAATATATTTTGCATAAAAACATGGGTGATCTGCACAGCTCTTTAAGTAGATTGAACAGGTATAAAATGTGTTGATTTACTTAACTTGTCCACCACCACCATGATGGAGTCGTTATTTTTCTTTGACTTGGGGAAAGCCATTATGAAGTCCATGGAGATGGTTTCCCACTTCGATTTTAGAATGGGTAATGGTTGTAATAACCCCACAGTGTGTTGGTGTTCTACTTTAATTTGTTGGCACTCTAGACAACATGCCAAGTATTCAGCCACATCTTTCTTCATACCTTGCCAATAATATTCTTTTCAAAGCGTAGTGATCATTTTATAATACCCCAGGTGTCCAGCATAGTGACTTCTATGAAATTCATCCAAAATCAAGACTTTAATGTTGTTTTGATTAGGCACATACAACCTTTTCTTATAATACAACATTCTAGCAACATCCATAGCATAACCTTGTTGATTTTCCTTGTTGGTTGAGTGTTGCACTTGCTGTTTTATTTGTTGATATGTGGTGTCTTGTTCTGCTTCCCTCTTAATCATCTCTTCAAAGTTTCTTTTCCCTTTACTGCAAGAAATCTCATTTAGACATTGTAATATTTGACTTAAAGCTTCTGCCACTACGTTCTCTTTCCCTTTCAAATGCTTGATCTCGAAATCAAAACCACTTAAGAAACCCACCTACTGTGCTTGCCTAGCATTTAAGGTGGGCTAGCTAAAATAATTGGTCAGACTATGGTGGTCTGTCAATAATAAAAATTTTCTTCCCATAAGATAATGTTGCCACATTTTTAAGGCATGAATGACGGCTGTCAATGTAGGAATTTACAGGGTAAGTTCCTCAGACAGAACACCAGAAGGACACCGCTCACAAACAGATCACAGATCAATACACCAGTATTTTGACGTGGTTAAAACCCTCAGAGAGGGAAACAGTCCACGGCCTGCGCCAACGTGGCTACTACAGGCAATTTATTAATAAAAGAATGAAAATTTACATAAGCTTCTCTCATGCACGGTTAACCTACAAATGACCCTCCATGCGCTTTAAATAGAATTCATGGACCAATCGGGTGTCAAGCCACGGATCAAGTGTCGGTAATACCGAGGAGAGAATGAACCGTCGGATCACTACATATCGTGACCGTCGGATTGTAAGTTACAAAATGTACAACGGTAAAGAAACACACTTTACCTAACTCTATACCTAACTCTATACTAGACCAAGTTGAACTTAACTATTCCTATGTGTCGGAATATCCTAACATCCCCCCTTAAGAACAACTTGGGATA
This sequence comes from Pinus taeda, assembly GCA_000404065.3. Lineage (NCBI taxonomy): Eukaryota > Viridiplantae > Streptophyta > Pinopsida > Pinales > Pinaceae > Pinus > Pinus taeda. The sequence continues at coordinate 186,134 of APFE031121282.1, read as the reverse complement.
GGATTGAAGGATTTACAAATATGACACAATAGGAGAAGGAAGGAGGCACTAGAGCCTATCCCCCCTTAGTGACAACTTCCTGAACTCCAAGCATATATCGAAGTTTAGTGAACTTCGCCTCTGTGAGAGCCTTTGTGAAGATGTCTGCAACCTGATCATCTGTTGAACAATATTGCACTTCAAGAACATGGTCATGAATGAGCTTTCTGATGAAGTGCATGTGTAGTTCAATGTGTTTGCTGCGCTGATGCTGAACTGGATCTTTACAAAGCTGAATGGCACTTTGATTATCACACCAAAGTGTAGTCGGATGTTGCTGCTCAAAGCCCAATTCTGATAGGATCTGACGAAGCCACAAGGCTTCCTTACTAGCTTCCACGGCACCACGATACTCTGCTTCTGCTGACGAAAGAGAAATGGCAGCCTGTTTCTTACAAGCCCATGTAATAGGTCCTGAACCAAGAGTGAAGACATAAACGGCAGTAGACTTCCGATCATCAGGGTCACCAGCCCAATCAGAATCAGTGAAACCAAATAATAGAGGAGCTGCTTTGGCA
>APFE031121282.1:129997-182053 GCA_000404065.3 Pinus taeda | reverse complement strand
GGGGCTTTGGTTTGTGTGCTTGCCTTGAGAAACCTCTTTTTCCCTACAAAACACAAAACACAAAACCCAACACGGACATGCAAAGAAAAACCAACCTTATGGCTCGAAGTTAGCTTTACCAAAAAAACTAAATATTAAAAAAAATTGAACCTTGTGGCTCAAAGTTAGCTTTAGCCGAAAAACTAAATATTTTTTCTCAATGTTTCTGATTTTCCGAGATCACACTAAGGTGCAGGGAAAAGAGCATACGTATGAGAAAAAATTCTTCCTTTCTGTTTCTGATTTGCCCAGATCGCACAGAGTCGCAGGGAAAAGAGCATACGCAGAAATGAAAGGTATAGATCCGGTTAAAAAAAAGCTAAATAAACAGAAACCGAAATAACCAGAGAAAAAATAACAGTAAACTGCAGATAAACACTGTATACCTCCAGATCTTAAAAATGACGCAGATAGGGCTACCGGAAACCTTTTGCGTGAAACGAAAGGGGTTCCTCACTGGAACAGATGCTCCGAACACAACAGAGCAGTCCTCTCGGCCCGAAAGCAGTCAGAAACAGTAGATCTAGGAAACGACAGCCGCATGCAGTTCTACCGGCTTCAGATTTGGATCACCAACGGACGCGGCCCTCAAATAGCTCTGATACCATGTAGGAATTTACAGGGTAAGTTCCTCAGACAGAACACCAAAAGGACACCGCTCACAAACAGATCACAGATCAATACACCAGTATTTTGACGTGGTTAAAACCCTCAGAGAGGGAGACAGTCCACGGCCTGCGCCAACGTGGCTACTACAGGCAATTTATTAATAAAAGAATGAAAATTTACATAAGCTTCTCTCATGCACGGTTAACCTACAAATGACCCTCCATGCGCTTTAAATAGAATTCATGGACCAATCGGGTGTCAAGCCACGGATCAAGTGTCGGTAATACCGAGGGGAGAATGAACCGTCGGATCACTACATATCGTGACCGTCGGATTGTAAGTTACAAAATGTACAACGGTAAAGAAACACACTTTACCTAACTCTAACCTAACTCTATACTAGACCAAGTTGAACTTAACTATTCCTATGTGTCGGAATATCCTAACAGTCAACTCTAGATCATAAGAGGAATATTTCAGCTCATGCTCTTTTAATTTTCTTGACTCATAAGCAATCACCTTCCCTTCTTGCATCAACACGCCTCCTACCCCTTCCTTACTTGCGTTCGTGCACACCACATAATCTTTACTAGGATCAGCTATGCTTAGAATGGGTGCAGTGGTGAGCAAATGCTTAAGTTGCTCAAAAATCTTTTGGCCTTCTAGGGTCCACCTAAAATTTCTTCCCGTTTTCTGTAAGGAAGTGATAGGATAAGCTACTCTGGAAAATCCTTCTACAAATGGTCTGTAATAACCTACTAATGCCATCAAGGATCTGATGTATACCACATTCTTTGGTATCGGCCATTGCATTATGGTCCTTATCTTTTCGGGATCCATCGCGATCCCTTGTTTAGTGATTATATGTCCCAAATATTGTATTTGTTCCTTAAAGAAATCACACTCGCTGAACTTGGCATATAACTGGTGTTCTCGGAGGTTTTGTAGTACCAATCTGAGGTGCTCCTTATGCTCCTCCATAGTTTGGGAATATATCAATATATCATCCATAAAAGTCAGCACAAACTTATCCAAATACTAATGAAATATGATGTTCATTAAACACATAAAGGTTGCAGGGGCGTTGGTTAACCCAAAGGGTAACACCACAAACTCATAATGACCATATCATGTTCTAAAAGTAGTTTTAGCTATGTCTTCTTCTTTCATCCTGATTTGGTGATACCTTGATCGAAAAACAATCTTGGAGAATACCGTTGCTCCTTTTACTTGATCAAAAAGTTCATCAACACGGGATAGAGGATAGTTAATTTTGATGTCAATTTGCTCAATTGATGATAATCCATACACATGTGAAGGGTCCCGTCTTTCTTCTTAACGAACAATATCGGGGCTCCCCAGGGCGACACACTAGGGTGAATGTAGTTTTTGTCTAACAACTCTTCTAATTGCACTTTTAACTCCGTTAATTCTAGTATGCTCATTCTATAGGGTGCTTGGGTTATCGGGGCTTCCCCTGGCACCAATCCGATGGTAAAATCTATGTCTCTCTTGGGTGGCAGTCTGAGAATCTCTTCCGAAAACACATTAGCAAATTCTTGTATCACAGGAATGATTTCCAATGCGGCTATTTTATTTTTCAAGTTGGCATAACCCACTTGGATGGCATAAATCTAACATCCTTTCCTAATGCATTCTGCTAACTGAGAGGTGGTTATTGGCCGAATCTGCACTGGCCGCTTAATTCCTTGCATCTCTTGCCTTGCTCCAAGCTCATCTTTGTAACAAATAGTCTTTGTTTTATAGTTAATTATGGACCAATGTTTTTCTAACTGGTCCATACTAATCAGTACATTATACGAACCCAGGGGAAGCACGTTTAAATCTGCCATCAATGGCTATCCTGCTATCTTTAAAGGGCAGTTATTGACCTTAGCAAGCACTCGTCTCTTTTCCCCTGTTACCAGTTCTACTAGCCAATGATCCTTAAATTTAACAGGTTGCATTTACAATGCTCCACAACCTTAAGACTAATGTAACTTAATGTAGCTCCAGGATCAATTAAAACAATTGCAGCAAAGTCTAAGATCTCACCTTCAAATTCCACCACGGTCGGTTGGTACTCTGCCTAACAACCTTCGAGAGCAGCATTAATCCTTGGTAATTTATGTCCTACATCACTGACTGTAGATGCTTCATGGATATGGGAAACCTGGTCGGTTCCCTTTCGTTGAGGACAATTTTTAACATAGTCAGGCCCACCACAGCCCCAACATTGCACTAGAGGCCTTGCTGTCCCTTCATTGTCTATTTTTCCAGGTTGTTCACTGATTCTAGACTCATTGGTTAGCTTTGACTTGAGCTGATTCTTCTGTATATTTCTGCTATTTTTCCCTTAGGCAAATCCTTTGTTACCACCACCTCGATTTCCTTTATTATTTCCAGCCAAATTATTACTTCTCTTATCAATCCACCTTTTACCCAAAATTTCTCCCTTTGGTTTACTTTGCTGGTAACAAATCCTGGCTTTTCGTATTACCTCATCCATCGTCTTTAGGTTGTCAAATTCAATTCTTTCCCTCATGTTCAAAGGTAAACTGCTACGAACCTTTGTACTTTAGCCTTTTCCTCTCGAATATAAGGAACATAATAGAGCAATGAAGTAAAATGAGTGATAAACTCATCCATATTTTACTATTCCAGTCGCAGGTCATGGAATTCTCTTGCTTTTTCGTCATAAAAACGTTCAGTTAGGTATCTTTCCTTAAAGTATTTTTGAAAATTTTCCCAAGTTATATTCTTCTTGCTTACTCCTCTTACAATCTTAACTTCTTCCTACCGTAAGGTGGCTTTTTCCTATAATTGGAAAATGGCTAATCATGCCTTGAGGTTGTGATCGTATTCATACATCTGGAAGTATTTGTTCATATTAATCAACCATGCCTTAGCTGCCTCCTTCAATTCTCCATCAAAGTGTGGCAGTTTGATCTTTCGAAACTCCCCTTGCAACTCTATCCATTGCCTTTTGGATGTCTGTTGCTCGGAAGCATTATTAGATCATTCTTCTCGTTCTTCCTCCCTTCCTTCTGACTCTTCTAGTTATGTGTGGTGATTTTGCTCCTCAGGCACCCTTTGTTGCTTAGTGCTGGGATTGAGGGGTTGTTGATTTTGCTTGTTAGATAAGCTCTTTATAATCCTTTCTTGTTCCATGGTTAGCCTCACGTTATTGTCCTGCAATCAGTCCATTTCATTTTTCAACTCCCCCACTATCTCTAATAGGGCAAGATTCGTATTGTGAGCCTCCTCTCCAAGTTGTGCCCATAACTCTAGGTTATTTTTAGGGCCTGTTGCGGGTCCCTGACCCGACACAAACCTATGTGAAACATTGTTTGCTCTTCTCATATCGACAGTCTTCTATTTTCGTGTACTTAACATAAGAAGAGTAACAGAAGAAGGGTTAACGCATTAACTGTTTTTCTTTAAGTACACAATAGAAATGGAAATAAAATGAATGCACTTTATCTGTTTATTATTATTTTTTCCAGAGGCCACAGTTTTTGAAACTTGGTTTTGATACTACTTTTAATGTCTCCACCTTATTAATTTATGAAAATTACATATCTCATAAAAAAAAAATTACCGTGACTACAAAGTTTCTCCACATTATATAATCTTGGTAAATATGTAACTCTAGATTTTGGTTTAATCATTATTGTACTAGCATCATTTATACGTAATTTAATTATGAGGTTTGGTTTCATGCCAGAGATTCCACGCGGCTTGCATATATATACACCATTCTGCACTTTATGCTAGGCCATCATGTGGCTTGTCATGCCTGCTATGAATGTTATTAACTCTGTCTGCTCTGTCCTGTATGTGGCTAGGCAGGCTGTCCAGTCTCATCTGCCATCTAGAAACTCACCCTCATCAATCATGCAAAACATCTATGGCGATCTGATGGTGGTGATCTTCTCAGAACTCACCTCATCTTTGGCATGCAATGAGAATGACATCATTTGTTGGGCAACTCTCTCATGGAGCCTGCTCTGGTTTGGCTCTTCCATTATCAACTTCAGTGTGCTAGATGCATAGGATATCAATCAATCTGTCAGTTTTGTTCAGAGTCAAGGTTCGGTAGTGTTCAAGACCCTTCAGGTAGAATGTGTTTCTCGTTGAGCTATTCATGCTTACCCTCGTAAACTTACATAGCTAGAAGCGTTTCCCGTATACAGTTGATCTAAATATTTTTTCATTTATGTGGAACTCATGCTACTCACAGGATGTTCCAGGTACAACTATGGCTCTATGCTATACCAGAAGAAGGGATGCTCCTTCAGTGGCAGCTTCAACATCTCCCGGGTAAGTCATATTTAGACTGGAAGCTTTCTGGTGTTTTTCCCTTACTTTCTTTTTTGCCTATCTATCTCAGTTGTTATACATTAGTTTTTATCAGCCACATTATTCTAATACCATGTGGCTATGGCTCCGTGCAGGGTGCCTGTTGACCACCTCAAATCCTTTGGCTACATTTGGTGGGAAGGCGCTCCTCCAGCATTGGGCTCTAAGGGTTTCTAGGTATGAGTTCATCCCGGCCTGGTGTCCACGAGCTAAAGGAATACGGCTTAGAGTGATATTTGGGTCACGGTTCTCAGCAAATTTTATGACTTCTCAGTCTTAATGACCACACCTGGAATCCTTTGGCTAGGATTTTCAAGGGGTTTTCCCCAAGTTCAGCGAAGTGACTTTCCTTCTGGGGTTTTCTTCTATATATGTTTTTGTTAATTAAGAGCGTTGTTCTTATTACGGATTCGGTGCTTTCTGTTGCACAAGATTATCTGGTCTCTCAATAATTTATTATTTTATATTTATATCAAGATTCCAAGTTAAAGAACTGTTTAAAATTCTCTCAGTTAAATATGAATGACTGGGTGCATAGCTAGGGCTTCGTCCGCATGCGTTGAACCCTTTTTCCTGTTATTAATACATCACATTTGTTTGGCCTATCTATAAAATCGCGTGAATATTTGTTGGGTCTATTCTATTTTTCATGGAAATATTCTCGTGGCAGCTATGCGTTTTTAGGTTGATATGTGGCCTCTGGTGAGCACAAAATTCCATCAATTACTTATAAAATTGAATGACAATTACAGAGTTTTTTTTTTTTATAACCGCATTTGGGTTATGACTTTACTCTTACTGTGTGTAAATCTGGTTTGTCAATATCAGATCTTGTACATTATAGGATCAATGTGTTTTTAGTTTCCATCGGAAACCAATTTCTTTTATAATATTACCTTTTGTTTTGCAATTCCTATGGCTTTATAATCATGAGTGTTCTCATCCCTCGAACGGTTCCATTACGACCCGATAGGTTTGTTGTTGCTCCGGATTCAGGCATTCTTGGACCCTTTTGCGGTTCATGACCTTGACCATGGGGCAAAGCGACCCATTTTCGCAATACCACGAACTTGTTATCTACTACAAAACTTGGTTATTTTGCTTCTACCTTTATCTTTAGGGTTCTTTCAACAAGACACTTATTAATAGTTCCTTCTTTATTCTTCTTCTATATTTTCCTTTAGGTTACGTACTAATTAGACATCTAATATCAATTCTTTATTAGTCATGCATCAAAGAAAGCTTTTCCACTTCCATGGTTTTATTTAAGAACTAAACAAGGTCCTACGGTTCTTATTTTATCATGCAGTTTAGATATTTGAAATTAAAAAAGCCTAGGTGGCCTATCTTGCCTTTCCTCACTATGGTCTTAACTTTCATTTCCGTTTTGAATGGAACTGTAAACGAATTATAATCTTTCTTTGTTACAGAGTTATATCTCTCTTTGTTACATAATTTTTCTACCAGCATTATAAACGAAATATAATCTTTCTTTGTTACAGAGTTATATCTCTCTTTGTTACATAATTTTTCTAGCAGCATTCTATAGACTTTCAGAATGGAGTTTTTCAATAAAGTAGAAATTTAACTTGGAGTTTTTCAATAAAGTAGAAATTTAACTTTCCATTCTGAACACAGTTTTGAAACAGAGAATATAACAAATTTCTTAAATGGGAATGTCCCACCTAGATAGTGGCACTTACACCTAGTATCTTTTGGAAATAGTAACTATGTTTATAAAGAAACTTGCTATATTTATTTTGGTTATATCTCTAGGAGGTTGTTGCTTGCAAAATAATAGCACTTCTAACTCAATTCAGATAATAGTACAATATTCGGTTGGTACTTGCTTCCAAGTGAGTAACTCCAGAAGAAGAGCTCACCTCTGACTCTATAGCTCTTGCTTCCAAGTGAGTAACTCCAGAAGAAGAGGTCACCTCTGACTCTATAGCTAGTCAAACCACCCGACCATGAGATTGTCTTTCGAGACCAAATCTCCCCTCTAGCTTGCTCAAAGACGTACTATCTTTTGCAGGTTAGTCATGCTATGCGCGCTTTCTATGTGATCATCACAAGACATAGCAAGCTTTCTCCCTTTTTTTATTGCCTGTCCCTACAACGTAGTTTTTCCTCCTCCTCTTCCTTTTTCCTGGAAGCCCTCCACGGTTAGAGGAGGTAGTTAGGATTCAGCGACTGTTTCTTGCTCTCCTCTTCACTAGGAAATCATTTCTCATTTTTTTCAATAAAATAAAAACATTAATTAATTCAAACACAATCGTTGAATTTGTTTTCAATATGGTAAATAAAATATTTACAAAATTATGGAGATATTACCAGTGTTCCACGGGGACTCGCCCCCCCCCCCCTAGGGGTCTAGTTTCCTCGCTCCCTCGCGCTCCGGGGACTTGGGGACGAGTAGGGGACGTTTCCCCACGCTCCCAAAATGCAGGAAACTCAAGGGGACGTGCCAGGGAAACGTTTCCCCTCCCTGAGGAGTCGTTTCCGAAAAAGGGGACGTGGGGGGACGTGAGGGAGCGTGGGGGGACGAGGGGGGGCGAGGGGGTCGAGGGGGGGCGAGAGGGGGCGTGGGGGGACGTTACCTCGGTATTAACGGTTTTAATTAACTAAAATTACGATTTAATGCTTAATTAACATTTTATAACTTAATTTAATTAATGTTTAGGGTTTAATGCTTTGGGAAATGGCGGGAAATAGTTAGTTTATTGTTATAAAACAGCGCCCAACGTGAACGATGAACACAACCTGAGTGTGCTGCGTGCCTTTGCTGAAGCCTCCCTGAGCATGTTTTGCTGAGTGTGTTCACTGCCTGAGCGTGAGCGTGTTTGAACTTTGCTGAAGCCGCGTGTTTGTTGCCTGAGCGTGAGCATGTTTGAACTTTGCTGAAGCTGCGTGTTTGCTGAGTGCTCCAGCCTCCCATCGTTCGAGCACTGCGTGTTGATACAGCCGCGCGGAGTCCGGACTAGTCTGCTACAGCTTGGCACTTGCGAGATTCGATACGGGTTAGTATTTCACTGAGCTCCATTGCTTTGGCTGGTCTCTGCTCTCCGTTCCCATAGCAAAAACTTAGAAAATAGAAAATATATGCATTTGGGACCCGCGTAGCATGTTTTGTGTTTCTGGGCTGACTTCTCATAGACTTGGCTGTTAAAAGGTGGGATGCTTGTAGCAACGGCCTTACAGTGATTGCAATCAGGAATTCATGCCAACTGTCCAACCATTTTTAGCATGCATTACAAAATTTGAAACTATGTTTTAACAATAATGTTAGCACCCGAATATTGGGTTATCGTTTTGTATGCTCCAATGGTATCCCCAGGAAGTGCAGAGTTAGAAGGTTTACGTAAGCCCAAGAATAAATGTTGGTTGTGTCAATGCACAGGTTGAAATGAATGCACATAGGTAATAGTATTTTGCTGTAATCTGTGACATGTGTTTAAACTTTAAGTTTTATACAGAGCCATAGGATGTATCTAGAGAAATCCTTAAGAAATTAAGACAGATACTGTTAATCAGGCTTATACAGAGCCATAGGATGTAGCTAGAGAAATAACAGTTCTCTGCAGCTGGTAAAAATAGTAATCAAAGTACCAGGCAACCATTATTGATGCTCTTTTCAAACCACTAGAATAACTATTTGGTTTATACATCAGTTTTCACCTATACCCTGCTTCCACAACTTCCAGTTTTGCGGAATGCTTTTTGAGTTTAACTATTCAAAGGATTCAATATATGTCCAACAAATAGAATCACTCCAGTTAGTTCTTCCTTGATCACAAACATGAAAGGATGGTCAGCTATAAAGTCCTCAACAGGATCCATCTGGAAGCTCCTTAATAAAACAGTGGCCGCAGTAGCAGCTGCAGCTTCAGTGCCCTTTTCATTAACCTCCACAAATGAATTATGAAAAACATTTGAAATGTAAAGAGAGTTGGCTACAGGTGAATCCACCATTTCAGTAAAGTCTGCCCCATTAGAAAAAGGCAAGATCAAACCCAACTTTTTCAGGAATTCAGGTGCCTCAAGAGCAAAGGAAATTTTGAAGTGAGGTAGCTGAAAAGACCCTACCTTCACTTCACGTCCTTTGGATAGATGATTCTCAAAAAAATTAAGATCAATAGTTTTCTCAAGATCAGGCTGACCGTTCTTCTTATCAGGCAATAGAAAAAGTCTTTAACTGTAATACACATATCCTTTTATCCTAAGGCCACAACTCCATACTTTCTTTTCTCGTTTTAAACTTTTATACACTGAGGATTTAAAATTTAAATTGGCACCAATTCTTATCATGTCTTTATTTGTTGGTTGCTAAGTTTTCCCCCACAGATACTTCTGTGGCATGAATTTCCTCACTTGTCCTTGTCCTTTAGTCTTGGCCTGCGCTGTTTACTCATGATCTTCAGGACCATCTATTATCTTAAGCCTTATGAAAATAGGTGTTGGTTTATTGTTATTGAGGTTTGACAAGTCCAGTTGAATTTCTGCCTAGCTAATTGGAGAGATCTACTTTGAATACATACGAAGTAGAATTGAGAAAAAGATCTGGTCATGATTAGGCTAAGATGGTAAAATTAGATTGATTATCTAATTATTAATATTTACTAAAAGTTAAAACCCTGGGGCTGAGGCCTAGTCCATTAGGGCCTCATCTGCTCAACAAATTGAAATAATTAATAAACTGTAAACACAATCAGCAGAATACAAAACTCTTGTTGTCCTTAGTGTACTGTGTAACCCTCTTTTCTTTGCAGCTACAGACTTCTTTTGTCCACAGATTTTAGCCAATCTTGGCTGTCCAGTTGTCAGTCCTAGGCATGATCTCCACAACAAAGTTACAAACTACTTCACTTGGGCTGATCCTTTAGCTCTCGCATACCTTGCTGTAGCCTCTGCCCAACCCTATTTAGCTCTCCCATTTTGTTTTGTTGTTGTTAAAAAAATGTTATTTTTACCTTTTAGAGAAACTGTGTATGTTATTTGAAGCTATTTTAATTTTTCGTATTTAGTATATACCTCAGATTTGCTCAACATTTAACTTTTTAAGGGTATGCCTGAATATGAAATTCTCAACCATAAACAGGAATTGTGACATTGTCTCAAACAAACAATCCGACTGCAGAACCGTCATGAATTTATTTTTGCAACTAACAAGCATATAGCTAGAAATGTCTGTACACAAAGCTACTGTTGAACTTGAAGATAAATGGATAAAAATAAAAAATGCAAGCTTTGAGAGATTTAACTCACACAGAAAATAATTTTTAATGAAATTGAGAATTTTTTTTGGGGTTAATGGTCTCACCAGTTTTTCTCCAAGGTGAGAATCTGGTACCCAAAGGTTTGTTGCTTGCAGAGATACAGCTGTTGGGAATTGAAATTCAATTATTGAATTAGTTATGATTCATGAAGCCATATGCTTTACTCAATATTACAGTGCTCCTGGTGTTTGTGCAACAAGAGCCTATTTTAGGGATTGGGAGTAAGGCCTCCTGGTTTTACTGTTTAGTCATCCATTAAAATTTAGAACAGGGGATATTAATAATTATCATATTTGTGCACTAAATGTTCACTCCATGCTTTATTTTTCTGCTGATTAGGCACCCCCTAGAATGATGTATGAATTTTAATTTTTTAGTGATTACAACCAACTAATTGGTCCAATAAACTGAGATAAAATCATAAACATACACTATTTCACCTTATGTGATGTTAAAAGAACAGAACCTTTTCAATTTCATGGTTGGATGACCTTAAATTTGGAGGAAGTAAGTTGGTTGCACATCATAAGAATTTTGGTAGTGAAATCAAATTCTCGTATGTTCAATTGAATGGCTGTAATCATGTAATGTTTCTAATTTTTTTTTTTTTTTTTAATTTTTCATTTCAGGTTGCAACTTACAGGCTGCAACTTACATTTTGACTTGTCATTCAACTTGCAACTTACAAAGTTACAAGTTACAACTATGAGTGAAAGTCAAATTTCTTTTGGGAACAGTGAGAACACTGAAAGTGACTACCACTGTAGTGAGCCACATGATGCACAAGAAGAAGTTCAAAGTGGTCACAAGGGGGCAAGACACCAGAATAGGCATGGTGTAGATTTTGGAGCCCCGCCAAGAAAGCTGGAAAAATTTGCAAAGGGGACATTTAACCCTCTAAAACCACTTTTAATCTATGCAACTAGACTGCCAAAAAAGAATCCAAAAGTTGGTGGTCGCTCACGTGATTGGGTCTGCAATATTTGTGGGCATCACTTTGTTGGCAGCTATACCAGGGTGAAGCAACACATTTTGGCTATTACAGGTAAAGGAGTGAATATGTGCCCCTCAAAGAACCTGGATTCAGCTCTGAGAGAGCAACTTTGGAGGCTAGAAAGGGCATCCGCTGGAAAAGGATTGTTCTCTAGTAGACATATGGATCCAGGCACAAATATTCCTCCATCCAGTGCTTCATCAAAAAGGACAAAGGTTTCCACTGGTGCATCTCGTTCTTCTGCAATGGGTGGTACTGGTACAGTGTCTGGGATGTACAACATTCTAGATCGAGATGACACAGATGATGCAATTGGCAAATTTCTTTTTGCTAATGGGATTCCCTTCCATGTTGTTCGTTCTCCTTATTACAAGGAAATGGTCCAAGCAATTGCAAAAATAGGGCCTTCATATGTACCACCCGGAGAACATAAACTACGAACAACAATTTTGGATAGACAACTGTCCAAAATTAATATACAGAAAGAGAGAATGAGACAAACATGGTTGAGGTTTGGTTGCTCTATTGTTATGGATGGATGGACTGACATCCGAAAATGCCCACTAATCAACATCATAGTGACATCTTCAGAAGGTCCATTCTTTCTTAAAGTTGTTGACTGTTCTGGAAAGCGCAAGGATGCATCTTTCCAATTTGAACTTCTGTGAGAAGCTATAGAGGATGTTGGGCCTGATAGTGTGGTGCAGGTTGTGACAGATGCAGCTGCAGTTTGTAGATCAGCTGGGTTATTGATTCAAAACAAGTATCAACACATTTTTTGGACTCCTTGTTGTGTACATGCACTCAATAATGCACTGAAGGACATTGGCAAGATTCAGTGGATATCAGACTTGGTGTCAGCGGCAAGAGATGTGCAGATGTTTATCTGCAACCGCCACACCTCCTTGGCTATGTACAGGGCTCACATGAGGAAGGAATTCCTCAAGTCCACTGATACTAGATATGCTAGCTATTTTCTCTTATTGGAGAGGATGATAGAGGTACAAGCACCTCTACAATCCTTGGTTGTGAGTTCAGAGTGGGGAAGGTGGTCAGAATCAAAGTCAGACACTAGGAAGAAGGTCAGGCTTCAGGTGTTGGACAATGATTGGTGGGCATATTGTTCTTATTTGGTGTCATTCTTAGGCCCTATTGTGGAGGTCATTCGTTGCACTGATTCAGATGCTCCTAGTCTTGGAGAAATTTATGAGACCTTTGATAGCATGTTGGGTCGTGTGAAGGTAGCCATTCAGCGGAGGGAGCCCTCATTAGAGTTCTATACTTCCCAGATTCGACCCATCATTCAGCGTAGGTGGGATCGCATGAACACACCTTTGCACATGGCAGCATATGCATTAAACCCAAAACGGTATGTTGAGAGACCTGGGAGGGTGCCTCCTATTGATGATCTAGAGGTAAAGAAAGGTTTCCTAGATTCAATTGCAAAGATGTTCAGTGAGGAGGAGGGGTCAAAATTTCGAAGACAGTTTGTTCAGTTTGCATCTCTTAGTGGGCCCTTCAACACACGTGGTGCTCGGGCAGATCGCATAGATCTAGCCCAAGATGACCCGATTGGTTGGTGGAGGATGCATGGGGATGGTGCTCAAGAGCTCAAAGATCTAGCCATGCGTTTGTTGTCTCAGATTGCTAGTTCCTCTGCAGCAGAGAGGAATTGGTCCACATATAGCTTCATCCACTCTATCAAGAGGAACAAGCTTACCTCTAGAAGAGCGGAGAAGTTAGTTGTTGTGCGTAGTGCACTACGTCTTGAGCATAGGAAGACACCTGAGTATTTGAAGGGACCAGCAACACGATGGGATGTTGATCCAAAGGATGATGCACAGGTAGATATGGAGGAGAGACTTGATGAGAGACAGATGGGGTTGGTTGGTGTGCCACTTAGCATGTTTGAGAATGCTAGTGATTTAGATTCAGATGGTGATATGGTTGATCCTGATTTATTCATGCAGCAGCTGGATGCAGACATTGCAGAGACTAGCGGGGCATTACCTTGAGGCTTGAGCATTACCTTGTGGCATATTTTGCATTATGCTTGTTTATCTTTTGATATGTTGATGTTCTCAGCTCTTATCATTTGTGTTATCAGTTATTCAGATTCTCACTCTATAAAATTTTGACTCTTGATGTATCAGACTTGACTTTAATCTTTTATAATTCTATAAAATTTGGACTCTTGATGTATGATGTATCAAACTTTACTTTTATAATTTTATGTTAATATTGAATATTTGTTGTTCAATATTCGATGTTCATAATAGGAAGTGGAACATCAATATGGTTTAACTTTAAACTTTAATCATAATGTATGATTATAAATTAGAATTTTAAAATTTAGATAATGTCAAATAATATTCATATCAATAATCATGCTTTGCAGCTTTTTAATTCAAACCAAATTGTCATAGTAGACTCATTTAATAAATAATATTTTATATTTATAAATTTTTATTTTTTAATACCCTGACGCTCCCCACGTTTTCTAAAAAATAATAGGAAACTTTTGCATAGACCCCTCCCGCGCCCCTCGCCCCTCGTCCCAGAACCTTGGTGGAACATTGGATATTACCGCCACATTTGGTTGGTTTCGATGAATAGAGCAGTATACCTTTTCATGCTGCTCACAAGGTACCATGTTAAAACAAAATAAGTAATATGAGACACGCGTCGGATTAGTTCGTTCTTTCTTTGCGGAATGTGAATAGACTCGCTGCAAAACTTTTGGTGTCCTCCATTCTAGGCCGTTGGGAATCCTAAACCTTATTACTTCCTTTTATTATTCATTAATGAGGCCTCTGTTCCCGTGCATTCTCGTCCATACCCATTTTCGCTAAATATGTTTTCGCAAGATATGTCGAAGAGGAAGGGAAGCATGGGTGGGATGGGAGCGATCATAACTCCTCGTACTGGTGTAGCCACACTATTTTTCAATGGAGCCTGCACAGGCAATCCCACCACTGCCGCCATTGGCTTCGTGCTCAGAGATGGTAACGACCGACTGATAGAGACATTTTCCCGTCATCTGGGCTACAACTTGTCGAATAACGTAGCCGAATACAAGGCCCTCATTGCGGGGTTTCAATATGCCCTCCATAACCGTATTACAAATATTATTGCGTATGGAGATAGTCCACTCGTTTGCAACCAAGTAAGTCTCTCGCTTCATCCCGTTGCTGTAATTTTGTTTTTTCAGGACCTAAACAAACGGCTCGGTAACTGTAAGGTATGTATGTGAATGAATTGTTTGTGGCAGTTGAACGGGGAATGGCCGGTGACGGATGACAGCCTCAGAAGGTATTACGACACCGTATTAGAGCTACAACGCAGATTTCAGGTGTGTAGTGTTGTGCATGTCCCTCGCGAGCAGAATAAGGATGCAGGTGCCCTAGCAAACCACGGAATCACCCACAAACCTGTAGATGAGCGTACTAACGAAATCATGGAGCGTTGCAGAACTCCGCAGGGAGCCATTGATTACGTTCTTGAAAGGCGGTGCGAGGGTTTTTATCAACTATGCTTTATTCTGCACATTATCAAACACCATTTCCCAGCCTCCTACGACGCTGTTGAGGAGCAGAGTCGTCAAATAGCAAACCAAATAGGAATGAACAATGTTAACACGTGTACGGCATGTATACTTGTCAACTACTAGGGTTTATCTGTGGGATTTATAAGGTTTCTGTGCACTCCCAATGGTTAGAAATTAAATGCGAAAGGTTCTATAATGGCAGCGGATTTTTGGCCTTTTCACACATTGATATAACATGATACTGACCTACTTGAAGTGAAGTTGACTGGTATCTGGTGGTTTTCAAAAGGATAGTAAAGTGTTTAATTCTGAAGAATAAGTTCCGATTCATGAATTGTGTGTAATTTTCAGTCCATTATTTGTGGAATGTAAGATGGTTCGACTAACATGATTAGTGAATTCTTCTGTGCGCTACCATCATTATGCTTTTTCGCACATATTTCATATTTATTTTATTAGATTGAATGTATTATATTATAAATATGCTATGGAGTATTTTAAAGTCGAATTCAATCGCAATTTGTTTTGAATTATATAAGTTGGTATCTGTAATTTTTGCCGACATAGGACCCTTTCTCAGGGTATTCGTACATTTATGTCAATCATGTATAGCCTTGGTGGTTAGTTTGGAAAGTTTAATGATAACCTCCCACCAGATTTGCAGTCATGACATGAATATGTTGAATACTTCGAAAAAGGATTGTAAAAAGGATTTTATGCTAGTAAAAATTATAAATATTAATTTATATTATATTATTTTTTTTAATATTTATATATTTTGTATTTAAATATAATTGTAATTTAAATTTTATATTAATTTAATATATATATATTATAAAATAAAATAATATATATTTATTAGATAGTTATTTCTTGTAATATTTAGATTTTATATAACAATTTCAGTAATATACAATGATATGGATGATTTAAATTCAATTACCTTTACATGATTTTTATAGTTTAATTGCTTTTGCTAAACAATACCTACAATAAATACATTAAGAATTTGGTGTTGTTATTCAAAACAGTGGACCAACATCAATTGTGACCTTGTACCATGTATCTTATCTCTATACATATGTTAAGCACAACCATTTAGATATTTATAGTTGAATCAATGTTTATGTAATAATTGAGTAACTTAACTTATGCTCATATTTTTTTATGAGAAAACTATTTATATTTGAATTATTTGTTAATGTCTAGTAATTTATTGTGCTTTACATTTTAATATAGGAGTGATAGGTAGGTATAATGTAAGAAAGTTTGTCAACAATTTTTACTAATATGTTGAATGTTGTAGTGTCACTAAAAAGTTAAAAGTAATAAAAATAATAAAATTCTATATTTTACATTGTGATTTTATTTTTATTAATAAAATTACAAATAATGTTTTAGATAAAAGAAAATCATAATATACCTATTACATTAAAATATACAACTTATAAATAGTAGTAATAAGTTAAAACTTATTTTACCTTATAAAATAAAATAATGATTTTGTAATTATATTTAAATTTAATTAATAAGCACATAGAATTTTAATATTTACAATAAACTTACAATATAACAAAATGTTTAACCATGGATATTCACATCTATTTTGCCATGGATGTTATTAACTTGTAAATAAGCTTTGTTACAATATCATGATTCAATACCATGACTCATCAATACAAAAACAATCTCTCATTTTCATAATCAAAATATTTATAAATATTTTGTTTGAATTTAATTTTTATAACATTGTTTAATAAAATGTAAAAGAAAAAAAATATAATTACTTTTAATATATCTCTACCCCTCAATCACATTAAAATATATAAGATATAGATAGTAGCTATAAATTAAGATCCATTTTACCATATTTAATTTGGAACTATATTTAAATTTCATAAATAAGCGCATAAAAAATTAATACTTCAAATATAACAAAAATGTTAAGCATGGATATTCACCATAGATATTATTAAACATGTCATACCATGGGCCAATACATCAATATAACAAGATTTTTAACGATAGATACTAAATCACCTCATTTCGCAATCAAAATAGTACATTTTGGATACAGAGACACCCAAAATGAAAAAAAATATTATATTATGTTATCGAAGTATTTTGACCTAAATCAAATTACATAAAATAAAAAATAAAAATTTTTAATTAAATATTTGACTAAATAAAATCATATAAAAACCAAAAAAATAAATAATTAAATCAATCTACTTTAAATCTATCGAACTTCCAAAATAAAGATCAATCGAGATTAAAAAAAAATCAAATTATTTTATAGTGTAGAAAATTCACACATAATTTTTTTACTCATTGTAAGGTGTTTTTAGAAAACTAATCATTACTTTCAATAAACTATTTTAGATTTCATAACCTTAACGGTTATATTGAAACAAAATGAAATTACTCATGATTTGTTCCATGTGCTTTACTCCCATTAGATTTATTGATAACTGCTCAATACTTTGACCACTTTGCTTCTACCTTGCTTTAGTATAATATATTTTTCCTTACTTTAAAGTGATCATTAATTATATCTAGATTTAAAATATTTCTCCAAACAAATAACTCCTATTAAACGTAACTTATTAAGTATAATTTGTGTTAAGGAATATTTAATACCATTCTTTTACGAATTTAAATAATTTATTAGTAATTGAAAATATCTTAATGAGTAAGGAAAAAAATTATGATATACAAAAATACTTGAGGATAATTTCTAAAACGATTCACCAATAATTTAGAAGTCGAATTTTGACCATTTAATAAACAATTTTGATCTCATTTTAATCTTGAATATTCTCTTTTGCATGAAATTTGTCAATTTATATTTGAAGTTATTTTTTTCCAAATATAGCTTAAGTTTCACCAACGACAACTTTATCTTATTTTTTAATAATATTTTAAATAATCAAAATTGTTCTAAATGTGAATCAATACTTTTCTCATGAAGAAATATTCATAGTCTTGTATTATTTTTCGTTGAAACGAATTTCTAAGATATTTTTAAAGATTCAAATGTTATGTCTATTTTTAATATTATAGGGGACTAGTTTAGTGTGAAAAGTTATATATATGGAATGTAAGTAAATATTTTATTAAAAAATTGTAATTTACTCTTAAAATTGGTATTTATTTGGTGAATATAATCCTTTTATCATATATATGTAAAACAAATGGTGTTTTTTTAATCAAATGGGTGATTTTTTTTTGGAAAATAACCTATTAACTAAATTTCACCCCTAATATTTTCCCTAGAACTTCCTATACTTGTTCAAATTAACAAACAATGGCACAAATCTTAACTAACATGGTGTTGGGGTAAGCTATATTAAAGTGTTCATCAAGACTTCATCTAGTTATCATTAACAATACACATGAGAAATTTTCATTCACTATTAGATGTTCCCTACTATATGCAATAATCAACCATTTATAACATTTTCTATTTTTAGTAATTTTGTTTATAACAGTAGGGGATGCCTAGGAAGATATGTGGTAGTGACTAGGTGTACTTATCTCTCTATTATTGGAGTAATCAAAACATGGTCAGTGTGAATCAACATCTTCTCCATCATTCACATGGATAAAATATTGATAGTCCCCTATTGTTTTTGGTTGAAATGAACTTCCCATGCTTACTAAAATTAAGGAAAAACCCCATTGATCATAACCAATATGGTGTTTAGGTACATTCGACTTGGGATTTCATTAGGACCTCATATATACATACTTGACCCTCGTCAATACATTGTCAATGGTTGTTATGACCACTTCTCTTTCAACGCTCTTCCTTGCCATTTAGGATCATCGTCTATTTTTAGTAAGTCTATTTTTAATAGTGGGTGATTAATCGATTTCCAATTTGAATGCAACATGATGGATGGAAAATAATATAATGATCCAATATGCATTAGTGATAACTAGGATGGCATGTGGCATTGACTGGTATTTCTTTCGTCTCAAGAACAACAAATTTACCTCTTTTAATAATGTTGTAATTAATCAAAGCATGGCCAACGTGAATAAAGATCTTTCCCATTCTCCACATGGATATACTCATAGTTTCCTACCATTTTTTATGATCCACAAATTGTCACAGAGATTACATTAGATAGTTTGTCACAACAAATATGACAAATTATACCAAAAATATAAAATATATACCATGAGGATTATTTTCCTCAATTTTATAAATTCATTATGTTACTGGTTTTATGCATGTAATGGAGAAAATTGTAGATTTTAGGTTCATGTAGTGTGCTTTCTTCTTATAAAGATATTGGATTCTCCACAATGATATTTGAATGTTGTCAATGTTTGAAATCCATATGACGGTCCATCCTAGAGAACAAAAAAAAAAAAAAAAATCACTGACAACCATAATAACACAAGATATGACCTGAGAAACCTTCCTAGGAGAAGACCTTGTTAGAGGATAAGGTTTCTCTAATCTCTCTTTCTCCAAATGGAAAAGGATGCAATTAAAAATAAGTGAGACCTATGGCCCATGGGCTAATAGAGTGCACAAAACCTCTCTATTTTTTCTATTCCTATCATCTCTTGGCTACCATGTTGATTTATGGAACAAAATGAACTCAAATAGAATGGAACACCTCTTCCCTGAAAGAATATTTGGTTAAGTTTGGCTCCTTCAATTCTTAAATAGAGTTACAATATTTACTCCAGTTGAGTATCCTTAATAATTATCATGTGTCTAACAATATTTTCAAGAATAATGGGGCTTTATATGGCATCTTCTGGAATCATGGTTGTGAAGATTGGAAGGTTGACTCCTAGTAGACATAATGTTTTCATAAAAACTCTGATTGAGGCTACCCTTACATTGTTTATAATGTATCTATATGTAGATGAGAGCTAGGCAGTCCTATACTTGAGAAGTAAAGGTGTATGACCAACAAAACTTCTTTGATGCCTCAAACTACTTCGAGAATATTTCACTAAACTAGGATCTGTTAGTAAAAATTGTCCAATAAGATAATTTCCCCACTTCTTAATCTGAACTTAAAAAGGAGCGCAACAAATTACAAAAATAACCATAAATACAAAGATGCAGTAGAAATAACACTTCATTTCATTAATATCAAAATACTAAAATATACTTACAAACAAAATGGAAGTAAACTAGCTCGGGAAATATTAGCTTATCTCTGCGAACAGATGTGGTGGCTACATACCTTTGAACTATGTTATAATGAGGATAGATGGCCTATTTATTATTGAACAACAAGGGAAAACCCTATACAAACAAAACCCTAATCCCAGGAGATGTAACGCTAAGAGTTTGTGGGTCCCATTAGGGTTAGTTGGCAACTAACTTCCTGGGGTAGTAACTTGGTCATACTATCTCTGTTTGGAACATACGATACCTTGTTTGAAATTTCTCTCTGATTAATAGAATATTTACGGTAGTACCATAGTCGGGCCTACCACAGACCTAAAAGAACACAATTTATGGTGTCAAAACGGCTCCAGAAATTCAGGACCTAAAAAATTGCCAAAAATAGTAAATGCTGAAATAAACAAGAAAATAGATGAAATTGATCAGAGTCCAAGGTGGAATAGTTGGGTGGCCAAAAATATCCACCTAGATCAGTTTCCCACCTTAGGAGGAAATGGTCCCCGTTACATGTAAAGTGTGCATGAGGTGAGGAAATTTATGTTGAATCTAGTCCCTAGTAAACCAATTTCCCTCGTCAAAGAGTTGACCTGCTTTGACAACATGATATAGTTGGATCCTTTGTTGGTGAGTTTTATTGATCTACGTGTCCATGATTTGAGTAATTGTGGCATGTTTGATGCAGTCTGGGCTGAGCTTTGTTGGTGTGAGCTGTTCTGCAATGTCGGATTTGTCCAACAATAGGGAAAACATGGTATCTGCAATGTCAGAGTTGTTCAACATTGTATCCACTTCATAGGGAAAACCTCCATCGTTAAACACCAAAGCAAATTAGATTCCCCAAATGGAAGTCAATGATGAAGTTCAGGGCAATGTAGCTTTTTGTAGTTAAGATGGTTTATAATGACATATGAAGATAGTTTCAGAAAGAAAAAAATACAAAAATAAATAAAAATAAATAAAATAAATGAATAAATACATAAATAAAATTAATTAATTAATTAAATTAAAACTAAAATTAAAATATTAATAAACCTTGATTACACCCCAGAAATCTCTTGTTGAAAAAAAAGAAAAAAAAATAATAAACCTTGTTTATACCCCAGAAATCTCTTGTGACCATAGTTAGCAACACATCGGCTCATCTTTTAGATGAAAGCCAGATTTGCAGCATGGTTTTACCTGTGGCACCATACATCAATCATCAAATGAGGGAAATAAAAATTCAAGTGAGTTTAATAGAAGATCCTAGATAGAAGAGAAGGTGACTTACCATGCCGCAAAAGAGGTGATGAAAATTTTGGTTGCAGGAGAAGGTGGAATCACTCAGGTTGCAGAGCCCAACCTCACACAGGAAATCGAAATAATGAGGAGAAATAGGCGAGAGCCATGGTAGGGTTCATTACCCTAACTAATCTCAAATAATTTATGATCATTGGATCTTCCTTCCTCATCCCATGGTGGAGAAAAGTCCATGTCAGTCAGATCAACCGATAACCACTCGTGAACACCTGCTTCGAGAAGATTCCTAGATGACACCTCACCCATCTTTGGATAATTCTGGAAGATCTGTTTACAAGGTTCACTGTGCATAGTAATATTAATTATAATGTCTAACAAGTCCAACAAAATCCTTATACGGCAAGGGTTATGCCAATCACTATTACAAAACCGAAACCTAATGTGTTTAATTAGTGAAAATATTAGATTAGTATGAGCTAATGACTTGTTTTAGTATGAAATAATGATATTATAAATGAAGTCCCGAATGATGATAACTAAAATGTATGTTAATTATGCTATGAATATAGTTCATATGTTTACAGTAATATTTTTTTTGCATGGAAAAGTTATGGTAAAGTTTAAAATTAGATGTACATGTTACAAGAAGGAACATTTGCCATTCTAATTGAGTACTCCAAGCACTCGTGTTTAAACAATTAAGAAGTGTATATGCAATGATTAAATTCAATAAACAACAATGAATAGGTTACACATGGTAGAGGACATTGTGATTCCATGATCCAGGTCTAGGTGTGATGAAGGACCCTTCCAAGACCTTTTACTTTTGCGATGCGTTAAATTGCATTTTTAAAAGAACATTAATGAATACATCTGCATGTTGTAAAGAAGAAGAGCATGTTAATCATTAGCAACATAAGAAACATAAGTTGTTGATAACGGAGTTCTTTCAGGGGGGACTACGTCTTCGGGCCCTGGTGTAGGTCGCTGCATTAAGTGTTGTCAATAGTGATGATGTACACAAGAGATGATGTCACGATCATACAAGGAAAATGCCCTCGTGCAGGAGTGGCTCTAAGAGATGTTCCACTACAGGAATTCTCAGTGAAAAGACTCCTATCAGTATGACTCATGCATGATGAGCATCCCGCCAACATGGCATAAAAGGGATCTCAATGCAAAAATACATGACGAAAACATGAGTATCCCATCAACATACAATAAAGGGATCTCAATACATAAGATGATGAATCATGACAACAAGTACATCACATAGAAGATTTTGCATCACATCAAGCAAGGAATCATGAAAACATGTAAAAAACAAAATCCCACATCAAACATCAAAAGGGATCTATGTAGCACAATGCATGAAGAAACAATACATGAACACATCATATACCTCACAACCAGGGGCCATCTGAAGAAGAAGATTTCAAACTACTGAATTTGTTCAGGCCATCGATCTCACAGCATCAATCGCATGACTGCTCGCAAATGGATGTTGACACCTGCATTCCACTTAGAAAAGTGGCTGAAGAATAGAATGGAAGTATGAGAAATATGAGCACACCATTAGATTTGTGGCATCGAGTAGTGCAAAGTCGACTATCCAAAATCTGAATTCTGAGAAATTGAGAATCTGGGGCTCAAGGAATATTTTAGATTCCTCAAATATTCTGCTCTATCAGTCGACTAAAAATCTACAACTCAAATGGAGAATATGACCTTGCTATTGTGATCCCTGTGAAAAACAAGTATAAACTTGAGTATATTCTGACATGGAGAAAAATTACCTCGGGAAAATTTCAAGGCTCATGGTTTTGCTCCCTATTTTTACAGCAATCATGGTTCCACATCCATACTGAAAAGTGGCTGAAAATGCAGAACTCTGATGGAGAAGCAGATAACACCATCATGTTTGTGGCATCGAGAGGTGTTGAAACCATATAAAATTTGTCGAAATCTGACAAAATGAAATTTCGGCCCTCCTTCAAAATTCTATATCGAACAACATGCAGTGCCTCCTCCTCTGGGTTTACTAACAAAATGCACTTAAATATAATTTTGTCGGTAGATTTCTCAATAAGGTGGTTAGCTAAGCTGGTTTAGGGGTTCGATTAGTATGGAAGAGGTTGGATGGTCAAACCCTGTCTTCTCCCTTTTACACAACAAAACCCCCTTTTTTATATATAAAAATTAATTGTTGGCTGGGTTGGGCCCACCTTGGCCAGCCTGCCCACCATACCTCCACTGCTTTATGTATTTGTGTGTTGGATCTAGGTCCATGCCCCAAGGGCCATCCCACCCAATATGTATTTATTTGTTTCATAAGTGAGACGGTTGTGGGGTGGCGGGATCATGGCTTCCCAGCCCCGTTTCTTTGGCTACAACTGTTGTGTGGGTAGAGGGGAGGGAATGGGGGTCATGGCCTACCCCTCTATAACAACTATATGATTATGAATTTGGTTGGGGTGGTGGGATTGGTGGCCCTCCACCATTTATTTTATATTTTTTTGTTATTTAAAACAAACCATGCATTTTTTGAAATTCCATTTTTAAGTCGTAAGAGTCTTTTTAATGACCCCACAATTTCAGCTGGAATTTGGCCCAGGTTGGCCAGAAATCAACGGACGAAAAAAGTTAACCCAAATTTGACTACTTCTAACTTTTGCATCTAAACTTAGATTGATGAACCATTCACACCACTGCGATCAGGATGACAAAATCTACACTTTTGTCCTAGTTCAAAAGCATTCTGATCACTTCGATTTTTGAGCTTCCCTAAGTCCTCCTTGTCTTGTGTGTGTCATTGGAGCCACCTGAATCAATCCTCCCCACTAAGGATCTTTTGGCCTTCAAAAGCATGAAAATAATCTGCAACTTCTTTGTACCATCTTTGCACCACAAGTGTCCTGAAAAGGTCTCACTTCCATCTCCTTCACCTTTGTTCTTCAGAGCCTTAAGCGATGAGCCGACACCTGCAACCTATGCAACCTGTAGTACATTGTTTTGAAAATTACATGCTTGACTTTTATGACCAAGTAATGACCCAATGCCCCACACTTTCCATGAGTTTATAACATATACTCGGTGGACAATTTTACAACAAGATGGACACAATACCCTAGCTGCGAGAACAACACCAACATATCGTTGTTGCCTTAACAAGTGATGTAAAACTCATCATCATTGCCACACATGATTTACAAAGATAAGTCCAAACACTATTGTTTTGACAAGTGATGGAAACATAACATCACTTTCAGAATGTAAAATGCGACTCAAAATATGACCAGACATCATTTTTGTTGAACAAGTGATGGAAACAGTGAGGGACTACATCTTCGAGCCCTAGTGTCAAGATGGTGTAGTTCGTTGCATTAAGTGTTGTCAATAGTTATGATGTACACAAGAGATGATGTCACGATCACACAAGGAAAATTCCCTCATGCAGGAGTGGCTATAAGAGATGTTCCACTACAGAAACTCTCAGTCAAAAGACTCTCATCAGTATGACACAAAATTCATGCATGATGAGCATCCTGCCAACATGGCATAAAAGGAATCCTAATGCAAACATGCATGATGACAACATGAGTATCCCATTAACATATGACAAAGGGATCTCAACCATAGCACGATGAATCATGACAACAAGTACATCACATAGAAGATTTTGCATCACATCAAGCAAGGAATCATGAAAACATGTAAGGAACATAGTCCCACATCAAACATCAAATGGGATTTATGTAGCACAACGCATGAAGAAGAAGTACATGAATACATCATATACCTCACAACTAGGGCCCATTTGAAGAAGAGGATGTGAAACTGCTGAGGTTGTTAGGGCCATTGATCTCACAACATCAATGACATGATTGCTCACAGATGGATGTTGATACCTACATTCCACTTAGAAAAGTGGCTAAAGAATAGAATGAGAAGATGAGAAACCTGAGTGCACCATCAAATTTGTGGCATCGAGTAGACCAAAATCGACTGTCCAAAATCAGAATTCTAATAAATTGAGAATATGGGGCTCAAGGAATATTTTAGATTCCCCCTATATTCCTCAAAGATTCAGCTCCATGAGTGGACTGGAAATTTGTAGCTCAAATGGAAAATCTGACCTCGCTATTGTGATCCCTGCAAAAAACCGTGAAAAACAAGTATAAACTTGAGGATATTCCAACATGGAGAAAAATTACCTCCTCAAGAAAATTTCAAGTCTCATGGTTCCGCTCCCTACTTTTAAAGGAATCATGGTTCCATGTCCATACTGAAAAGTGGCCAAAAAATGTAGAACTCTAATGGAGAAATGGATAGTTCCATTGCATTCGTGGCATCGAGAGGTCTTGAAACCATATAAAATTTGTCAAAATCTCACAAAATGAAATTGCGATCCTCCTGCAAAATTTTGTCTCGAACAACGTGCGTTGCCTCCTCCTCTAGGTGTACTGAAAAAATGCATTTAAATATAATTTTGCAGGAAAATTTCTCAATAAGGTGGTCAGCTGAATTGGTTTAGGGTTTAGATTAGCATGGAGGAGGTTAGTTGGTCAAACCTTTGCCTCCTCACTTTTACATAACAAAATCCCTTTTTTATATATAAAAATTAATTGTTGGTTGGGTCGGGCCTACCTTGGGCGGCTCGCCCACCATACCTCCACTACTTTATGCATTTGTGTGTTGGGGTTGGGTCTGTGCCCCAAGGGCTGACCCACCCAATATGTAGTTATTTGTTTCATAAGTGGGACAATTGTGGGTTGGCAACTCATGAGCACCCACCCTGGTTTGTTTGGTTGCAACGATTCCGTGGGCGGGGAGGGCTCAGGGGTCATGGCCCGCCCCTCCGTAACAATTATATTATTATGAATTCGGTTGGGGTGGCAAGGTTGGTGGGACACCACCTTATATATATATATATATATATATATATATATATATATATATATATATAATATATATAATTTATATATATATATATATCTATATATATATATATAGATATAAACAAATCATGCATTTTTTGAAATTCTATTTTTAAGCCATAGGAGTATTTTTAATGACCCCACAATTTCACCCAAAATTTGGCCTAGGTTAGTTGGAACCTGGTGGATTGAAAATGTCCAAATTGTAGCCTCCTTAAGCCTGCCCAATCATAAAAAATTCAACCCAACTTTGACAGCTTCTAACTTTCGCATCCAAACTCATTTTGACGAACTGTTTGCACCACTACAATCAAGACGATGAGATATATGCTCTAGTACTAGTTCAAAAGCATTCTAGTCACTTTGATTTGTGAGCTTCCTTGAGTCCACCTTGTCTTGTGTGTGTCTTTGGAGCCACCTGGATCATTCCATTATCATGACAACATTTGTGTTCATACTTCTTTCCAATAGTTTCTCATATTTACTATGACTTAATTACTTTCACAAAAACCATTCAATTTAGTATTATAGTTAGTGTTGAGAATGAAATTATTTTAGTTAAAATTTCAGTTAAATTAATATCTGAGTGATAATAGTAGGGGAAGTAGTCATGTTGATATTTTGAGCTTTAGAAAAGAGATAATAAAGACAATTTGAAAAAATGTATATTAACAATAAATACATACCATAAAGAAAAAGAAGAAAATAAGTTAAACAATTATATATATCTATATATCTATCTATCTATCTATATCTATATATATATATATATATATATATATATATATATATATATTATATATATATATATATATATATATATATATATATATTATATATATATATATATATATATATAACCATTATGGATAATATTCGTTGAAAAGTTCATGGATATCAATACCAAGTATTGCCACCCTATATCAAAGTATGGTCCCAAAGTTCAATGATAACATACCTCCACTACAAGATAATGGATTTATATGCTCCCCATGTTCAATGATAGTCTACCTCCACCACAAGATAAAGGCCTTACACCATAAGTAGATGACAATGATGGTCGAGTATGTCAACTGTCTCACTATATGTCACATCAGAGACCATCATTACACAATTGCATATCATTACCTTATTGTTAGATTGAAGATTACACAATTGCATATCATTACCTTATTGTTAGATTGATTTTTCGTTGGCGCACATTCTTGGTAATGAATTTCCTTAAAGGGGGAGAGGAATTCGAGGTCTAGGTTGACACTGCAGTACTAAAATTTAATTCGAATGGACATGGTAGAAAAATCTAGGCTATGGGTACCTGACTTATCATGCATTGTAGGATCCTCCCAATGAAAATGATGTAAGGAATTTTGTCATTTCGTTGAACAGAGAGGTCGTGCAGCTCAATGCTACAACTAGAGTGTGGGTTGGATGGAGAACAATGGTATGATTTGGCTCCGTGACATTGACAAGCTCCACAAACCCCCAAGTATATTATGGAGAGCGTTAAGGTACTCAAAACCTCCTAGCATTTTTTATTTTCAAACGAACATCCACTTCTTCTTAGTCAGCTCTTGGATGCACGTAATACCACCAACTTTTAGTCTACTCACCACAGGGAGGATGTGGTTGGATGCGTACAACATTCAGGAGGTAATGCGTTGATGTAGTAGGAATATTTTTTGTTAAATCTATCCATAATGAACCCCTAACAAATCTTGTAGTGTTCTTTCCAGGTGTGCATCACCTCCCTTCACTCAGATATTCTTCATCTCAGGTACATGTGCTCTCCATGAATTTTCTTCTCTATTATTCTTCCCATTTTGCTTCATGGTGTAACTTCGGTGTTTCCTTGAATTTAGGTACATTCTAGCCAAAGCATATCCGAAAGGGGTTCGAAGCGAGATGGTTCTCTCACATCGATTTTTATGATCTTGTTATAGGTTGGTCACTCCTTTGACTTTTTCTAGCAAATTTCTACTTGAGCGAAAACCTCATACCTCAATTGGCTAAGGAGTTGTTTCTTTTCATCATGTTTAAGCTTTTGGGTTACTTCGGTTGGGAGGGAAGGAACTCATGCTACGACTCCAACCGGGTTTAGAACTGTAAATACTTTGAATGATTAGTAAAGGGTTTGAGTTCCTTTCTTAAGTAAAAGAACAATTTCTAAAATCGATATTTTGTGGATTTATTTGATGGTTTATATTTCATTGTTGTTATTCTCGTTCTATATTTTCCTATGTATTTTTATGATGATTTTTGATCTGGACTTTCCTACTTTGGGTTGGTCACTTGTGATCATGTATTTGGTTTTTTGGCATTCACGGTCGGATATCCATAGTTTAGTTGTTCCCAGATTTTGTTTTCTTTGCTTGAAGTCTAGGATTGTCATCCTTAGTAGTCTTAAAGCTTCGCTTGGGTGGTTGACTCATGGTGGTTCCTTCAGAACTCGACCAATAGCTAGAAGAACCACCACAGATTATGTCATTTACTTTGTATAGTTCTAGCTAGAGTTCTAGTTGAACCTATAAAAAGATAATGTTATGATGACGTCTTCCTAAGTGAGGTTTCATTGTCTTTTGCATTCAATCTCTTAATGGAATTTAATCAAAATAATAATGTTCATTTCTATAGAATGACTATGATTCCAAAATGTGTGTTACAAACTTTCTCCTCTGCTCTCCAAGCCTCCTATTTCTATGCACAATTTTTCCTGGGTCATCTAGCTGCAACCTGTGTGATTCTCATCACCTCACACACAACACAGACCTATGAAATAACTGCACAAACTTGAAGGAGATAAATCCTCATCATGGATGAGCTTCCTTTATAGGAAAAATATTCATCCAACTGATAGTACATTGTCCCTTCTCTTATCTCAACTGGGTCTCTATTTGAAGTGACATGCATGAGTTATTTAAGCTATAGTATTCAATTATCTGAAAATACCAGTTGTTACATGCATGCAAGCATTAACAAACTGACTCTCATTAATTTAACAACTTGTTAAATTAATCTAACTAGACTTGACTAAGTTATTTGAGCTAACTAATTATAACTCATAATTACATCTCATCCTTATCTCTTTAACTGATGGATAGATTCATCAATTAATAGATAAATTGTTGCATTTCCTCACATAGACTTCAAGTTTGCTTTTCCTTAACTAATTAACTCATGGAGATTAATTAATTAATATTTTAAATTGATGTTAAGACCAAATTCGTTTTTACTTCCTATAGATAGACTAGGGACTGCTA
Source organism: Pinus taeda (assembly GCA_000404065.3). Classification (NCBI taxonomy): domain Eukaryota; kingdom Viridiplantae; phylum Streptophyta; class Pinopsida; order Pinales; family Pinaceae; genus Pinus; species Pinus taeda. The sequence goes on along the minus strand of APFE031121282.1, from coordinate 152,632 downwards.
TAAATAGGAAGGGACCCAGAAATCTTATTTTTAGAACTTTCTATTTTTAGCATTTTCACCTCTCATCCAAGGTGGCCAATGACCTCACTGGCCAAACTGCTATTTTTAGGAGTCCTATTTTTAGCACATTCTAAATTTAACATTTCTTCGTGCACATTTTTAGACACTCCCTCTCAACAAGAAAGGCTTCCTCTCGAACCTGATCCTGTAACTCTGGAATGTTTTGCATGCAACACATCTACCGAGTCCACTTGCTCCAACAACACTTGGAACAAAAACACTCCCAAATGACCACTCTGTTGGGCTAGGAGCATACTCTAGTGTTGAAGCTCTATCTACTACTGATAAGTGCTCCCTCTCTGACATCTGCGCTATTGCAACATCTGTGTGCATCTCACACCATTGCACACCTCTTTGTGCCACATAACATTGTGCAAAACACTTGTGCCTCTCGCATTGCTGCAGCCTGCTAGTTATGTATTGTCCTAGGATTCCTTGCATTGTCGCTCTCTCTACCACTCCATCTGCATATGTCTCTACCTAATCAGTTAGTTCCTACTACTCCACATTGGGGATCTCGTAGCAGGGTCTCATCCAAGAGGTTGGGTACCTCAAGGATCCTACCCCTCCTCCTTGGGACGATCACTCTATATCACCCCACCTCCTACCTGGAGGTATGGCTGGATGTGATCCCTCTGCCCACCTGGATCGAAATTTCCCCCTACTGGAGGTATCTTCTTGAGTAGATGTCTCTACTTGATCTCCACTCATCATCCCCTGTTGTGGCTGCTCCACAACGTCCTGAAGTTGTTGCACCAACTGTGGCTTCTCCACAATTGTCTGAGACTTCTTTTGGCACTGCATGTTGATAGGTAATTTACTCTCCCTGTCAACCACCAAGTATCTAACATTTGCCTTGCTCCTCAAGACTTTGCATGCATCTTGTATCTCAAGTGCATATAGGTTCTTGGCTGGCACACCAATCTATTTTCACTTTCTCGCTGTCACAAATTTTTTGGAAAAAGAGTTGATTTTAAATCAGAAATATCTCCCTCATTTGAACTTTGATTCAACCGATTTTTTTATTCATTTTTTTAATTTTTTTTTCCTTGGTATTTTTCCGCAAGGAATCGAAATCTGCTATTTATTTCTAAAAATTTTGTATAGAAATTTTCAGATCTGCTTTGCAAACTCTCAGCCCAAAACTCAAAACTTTGAAATCTCCTCTAGTATATTGTTCTTCCTTGATCACCTATGCTCTGATACGATGTAGAATTTTGTAGAATTTTTCTACAAATCAGCTAGCTTTGATACGATGTAGAACGTTTTCTACAAATCAGTTAGCTCTAATACCATGTAGAAATTTCCCACTTGTAGATCAACCTGGTATTGCAATGTACTAAAGAAAAACACTTGATCTACTTCTACAGACAATTTAGCTGAAGCTTAATCAACCATGAGAAACATCAATAAGAACACATATAACTGATAAGAAGGAATCAATCACACATAACACAGAAGAATTTACCTGGGGAAATCACTTGCCTAAAACTGCATCTCTGTATTATCATACAAGTGGAAATATATTCCAAATTACACAAAGCCTTAGCTCGAAAGCTATAGAGCTCTCAATACAATCCCTCCACTGCTCATAGACATTCAAAGGCTTCCCATAAACTTTCTCCTTCACCCTCCAAGCCTCCTATTTCTATGCATAGTTTTTCCTGGGTCATCTAGCTACAACCTGTGTGATTCTAACCCCACACACAACACTCACCTATGAAATAACTGCACAAACCTGAAGGAGATAAATCTTCATCATGGATAAACTTCCTTTATAGGAAAAATATTCATCCAACTGATAGTATACTATCCTTTCTCTGATCTCAACTAGGTCTCTATCTAAACTGACATGCATGTGTTATTTAAGCTATAATATTCAGTTATCTGAAAATGTCAGTTGTTACATGCATGCAAGCATTAACAAACTGAATCTCATTAATTTAACAACTTTTTAAATTAATGTAACTAGACTTGAATCAGTTAACTGAGCCAACTAATTACAACTCATAACTACAACTCATCCTTATCTCTTTACCTGATGGATAAATTCATCAATTAATAGATAAATTGTTGCATGTCCTCACATACACTTCAAGTTTGTTTTTCCTTAACTCATTAACTAATGGAGACTAATTAATTAATATTTAAACTATTGTTAAGAACAAATTCGTTTTGACTTCCTATAGATAGACCAGGGACTGCTATAAATAGGAAGGGACCGAGAAATGCTATCTTTAGAACTTTCTATTTTTAGCAGTTTCACCTCTCACCCAAGGTGGCCAATGACCTCACTAGCCAAACTACTATTCTTAGACATCCTATTTTTAGGAGTCCTATTTTTAGCACATTCTAAATTTAACATTTCTTGTTGCACATCTTTCAACACTGACTACTAAAATAGCTCAAGGTGCATTAGGAAGCAAGGCATGGGAAATAGATCTAGATGAACAACCACCTATCTTTACAGACATGATTTGTAACATAAATAAAACCACAAAGCTATCTTTTTATGAGATCTACAAAGAATTTTCTAAGAGGGATAGCTTGGAAACAGAGGAGGACTTCCACATATATATCAACGTAAAAATGTCAATATTGCATAAAGTGGAGGCTCATCCACCAGTATTCCTGTGTGTTGAGATCATTGAATGGGTCTTACAGTGCACAAGTACAGAAGACCGGATGATTAGAGGTCATGATGGGTCACCCATAGCCACCGTTGCTTCTACGAACATTGGTGCGTACTACAAATTCCTTGACAAGAGGCAGATTTTAACACCAAGTGGCTTACTGGATTCACTACCCCAACGAAAGACACCTTGAGGGATTGGTGGCAAGAACCTGTGAAATTCTGAGTCAGGACAAACTGAGCCTACAAGATAGAAGGGTTATGTAGAGTATATTAGTTAATCATCGCAATGATGTGCCGACTATATGGCAAGGCGGACTGTGATGTGTATTATGGCACGTGGGTCCCACTCATGTATGTTGTCACCACCTAGGGAATAATTTTCAATTGGGAAAGCATCCTGACATCATCCTTGAGGACCAACATAACCACTGCCCAAAGCCTACCTCACGAGCAACCTCTAGAATCTTATACATCTTCATACCTCCTTGATGTTGTCTGTTCAAGGTGTCACTTTGAGCACTGGAGCTGCAATTTGGACTCATCATTACCCCAACCCGTCCACTGGCACTACAAGGTCCTCTAGGACACGACTTATAGAGCCATGTTAGATATGAGATCTAAAACATTTATCATCCAATTATACCAACTGTTGTTCGGGGAAGGTAAACCTTTCATGTCAAAGACAGGCATGAGGACCATAGTTAAAGTAGCTCACTGGTTCCCTATCAATGAAGGAACGATTGTCAGGGTGTTTGGTAGTCATAAAGCTTTGCACGCTCTGCCCAATTTCATCATAGATAGGAATTTTCTATGAGAGGTCTGCTACCAGATGACATAGGGTTTCTCGAAAGTGTTGAGCAAAAGGTAAGAAGAAACCTTGACCACCCTTTCCTCTTACTATTGGAGCATCCGTAGTATAAAAATTCAAACAGGTAGAAGCAAAAGCTAAAGAAATAGAGGGGAGCCATTTTGTGACCCTGAATTACAGAACGTATGACCCTGAGAAGGTCATAGCTGCTCACTGGAAGAAGGAAAAATTCTATTCATATTACACCCACAATAGGAAGGATCTTGAGGACATAATTAGGAACTAGTATAACTCCACAAGGGAGATCAGCCACAGTGAGCAACAGGCCATAGCAGATGAGCTCCTTGATGGCTTCCAAGATGGTGAAAGCCTCATAGAAATAAAACCAAAGGGAGCTGAGACATCAGGGAAGTAAAAAGGAAAAGCAGTGGAAGACCCTATAAGTGACGACGAGGGAAAGGAAGTTACACTCATAAAAAAAAATTCCAAATTAGCGAGAAGGAAGAAATAGCTAAAGAGGCAAAGAGAACTAGAAATCAAACAATCATAGGAATCTGATGACTAAAGCCATGATGAGATAGAGAGGAAAAGGAAGGAAGATGAGAAAAGGAGGCAGGAAGAAGAAAAGAGAGCACAGGATGAGATAGAGAAAAGGAAGCAAGAAGAGGCTGAAGAGCAAAGACAAGCAGAAGAATTTGTGAGGAAAGAAAAACATGATCAACAAAGATTAGAATAGGAACTGAAGAACATTGAGGAAGACCTAGAAAGGCACTGGGCACTAGTAGAAAGGGAAGATAAGAAACATGATGAGGAGCATAGCGCAAACATGGAGAAGGAAGATGTAGTAAATGAACAAGGAGAGATGAGCAGGCTGGTTGATCCAAGCTCAGGACAGAGTGATCATCCTCCTTTAGATGTACCTTCCGTTACTCCCCTCACTCACAGACAACTACCCCTTCGAGAGATAGGCATCTCAAAAGATCAAGAGGAAGAGTTTCTAGATCTGACTAAAATCACATTTGATGAAGTAAACCTCAAGATTATACAAGAGAGGAACATATTCTGTAATAGAAACCTAGCTAACCCATTGTCAGTAACTATAGCAACACATATTGTACCAAATATCATGTCAAACCCTCTAATTATTATCTCCACAGCTACAACGTTCGTAGATGCCATAGAACACAACGTAGCTCGGATGAGTAAACATATTGTAGATTTTCGAAACAAGTTATATGCATCCAAGCAAAGGGCCAGCATTGCAGAACAAGGGAAGAGGAACTTGGAGGAGAAATTGTGACACTCTACTTGTTACGTATAGGATTAGTGGATTTCCAAATGGTAGTTGCATTAGAAGCAAGGATCCCGAGGGAGACTATGGTAGTAGTTTATGAAGAAAAGGAAAAACTGCAATGCACTATAGCTCCCATAGTGGTTATTCAAACTCACTCAAAGGAAATGGTTTCCATGATCAAGGAGGCCATGACCGCCTTATATAAAATACATGAGTGGTTTGATAAGTACCCTGAATCCCTGATAGTAGTCCCTAGGAAATATTGGATTTCTATGCAAAATACCAGGGTCCAACTTCATATTAAAGTGCAATCCAAAGAAAAATTGGCTAAAGATGCAAAGAATGTGTTGGCTTCCTATAGGCAATTATTCAGCAGTCTAGAATCAGTAATCCAACTGCATGGGTCCCCTTCTATAGAAGAAATTGGACAGGTCAGAAATCAGGAGGAGATCAACAATGAGGTGCAAGTATTCGTGGAAGCATATAGACAAGTTGCTCGCACAGGAGGTATGCTGGTCCCAACGAAAAATTATCAAATTTTACAATGTAGAACCAGTGAGGCTCTACACAAAGTTGGGTACCTTGAAAATCATATATGTGCCAAGAAAAATACCCTTATCCCATATGCACTAGAATTCTTACACAGACAAGACGAAGGCCAGCCACCAATCTCTCCCATCGCTGTAGAATACAAAATATGGCACACTTAGTTGACGAAAAGGCTCAGGCTCAGCATTCTGAAACTCACCATCTGTAGCTTAGTCAACTAGGATAGTATTCATTTCTCTTTTGTGTAATATGATAGCATGAAATACTCTATGAACACGAAAGGTCACACATAAGGCCAAGAGTCATTTGGTTGGTGAATTGTCACTAGGAGGTCCAAGAGTCAAGAGTAGACCAAAGATCTCTCTCATCCTATAAATGTAACCTCACATCTCATTTGTGGGGACTTTTTGTTGAGGACCTTTTGGAGTGTTATAAACATATTACTTAAGAGAAATCTGGTTCTTCTAGTCAATAATAGAGTTAATTATACATTTTCACTATTGAATGCTTCAAATATATATGTGCTTGTGCCATGAGTATTTCTTCACTTGACGGATCAAATGTTCCTGAAAGATTTTTGATGTGTCGTCTCTCCACATGTTATTTCGTACCCAAAATCTAGTTTTGCTACGTATGAATGGTATTTGGTTTACTCACTCTATACACATGCCAATGAAATATTCTTTAGGTATTAGTATAATCTTTCTTTTGATTGCATAGTTATGTACGCTGACAAATGGTTGATTGTTGTAAACTGATTTTGCAATCATTAAGCAGTATTTATCTAGTTTGCACAAGTCTTATCTAAAGTCTTGCTAACAGTAACTTTACATGAGATTGTGTGGTTTATCTTTCGTTATTTATGGTATATATATGGTACAGGATATTTGTCAATTATTCTCTTATGTTTCTTAAAGCTCATACATTCCACTAAGTTTATATCATACCTCGATCTGAAGCTAGCTCCACAAAACCGAACAATAGTCAAGCCTACATATTGAAAGGGATCTCCAACACACTCGGTGTAGGCTCTTGTTGGGAACCTACACTGGAGAGATCCACTTTATTTTTCGCGATAGATTCCAACCCATCAACAAATTTTGTGCTACAAGGAGGGCCTAGAAAGCACTAAGATCCCTCCTCACACAAAAACTTCCCATCAAGGAAGTAATCGACCTCAGCCTCCCACGCCCCCGGAAGTATGGTATAATCCTCCTTTCAAGCCAACCTTCAGAAAAGGCTCCAAGAAGAACCTCATATTCCCCTCCTTGAAGACACCCCTAGAGGAGTTGAGCTTTGAGAGGGTCAAAGCCCACTAAGCCCTTTTTCCAAAAAACCAATAACTTTTCTCCTAAAGTTTCGCAAAACCCTAGTTCTGTTGGAAATACTGAGGGGGGGGTGAATCAGTATTTCTTTTTCCCACTATTGTTTTACCAGTTAAAACATAAATATTCAGAACACAAGATGAATAGCAAGAATAAATGCTTTTATTAATATAAATTTTGCAGTAAAATAGATACAATATATAGATGGTTACAATCAGTTGCCAAGCTCCAACTTGGACATTGGTGAGGCTCCAACCTCTAGAGCACCAACTCTATTTCACCAAGACACCAATCTTGGACTTAGGAGAACAAACTCCCAATGACTTCAATCCTTCCTATTTCTAAGGCATCAATGCCAAGGACTCCAATCCTTCTTACTTTTGAGAAACTAGCCCAAGGACTCCAATCCTTCTTGCTTTTAAGGCACCGGCCCCAAGGACTCCAATCCTATATTGTCAAGGCATTGTTTGATAGTAATCTTTTGCTCTCAGAACTCTTCTCTGCTGAGTTCTATCTATTTACAGCTTCATTGTAGTCTCCATGCTATAGTATCAATGACAAGGAGTCTTCTTAACAATGAGTCTTTACAACTCTGCACACTGCCCACACATAGTCTCCAATAGCTTTTTTTTCTCACTGATAATGTCTTCACACAACTTTATTTAGTCTACTTTTAGTTGCACTAAACTCTGTATAAAGAACAAATTTCTATTCAAGCTTATGTTCTCATTGTCACGGTGAATGCTTCAGTATGACTGTTTCTCTGTTGGCTGCTTCTCCCCTTCAACTGCCTATTGTCCTATTGGTCCTTCATCCCTCTTTCTGTTCTGTTGCACCCTTTTTCTCTTATGTTAGACCCTAACATGGCCTTTATTTCCTCCAGCGTATTTCAACAATATTCAACAGTTGCAACAACCTTCACCAGCATTCACCGGCAACTTCATACAACGCTTAACCACCTCTGTTGCTTCTGCCACCCTACATTCTGGTTCTTCACAACACCGAAAACAACAACAGTTTTCTGTTTTTACTGTTTTATACATTCTCATGCATTTTTCCATTTGTTTCCGCTTACTCAATGGCTCTTTGGCTTCCTCCTCGCTCGCTTGAGATTTGGCTTCCTCAACACTCACTCGACCTTCTGGCTTCCCTCCTCCATTCTCTTTAGCTTCCTCATGTTTACGATGTGCTGAAAATATAATGTCGTCGTGGAAATGGTTGGTGTTTGAGCAACGCCGAAACTAGTGTATCGACAAATTTTTCACAAGTGGCGAACAACTGCGGAAAAGGTTGGTGTTTCAGTAATGGAGAAATTGGTGTTTCATCAACTTTTCTCCAAGTTTTTCAATAGTTTTCAACAGCTAGAAAAATGGGGAAAAGTTGGTGTTTCAGCAATTGGTGTTTCAACAACTTTTCTCCAAGTGTTTGTATTATGTGCCCACCGATAGCATTAAAGCACCCTATGTGCTCCACTTGGCTCCTCCAACTCTGTCTACTTCCTCTATGGCTCTGATGGTGGTGCTTCGTGCTTTGTTAGCTCCTCTCATCTCCATCTGCTCCTCTGGAGGCTCTGTCTACTCTTGTTTGCTCTGATGGCTCTCTACGTCCTCTGTTTGTTGTTAAACGCATCCATTGCTCCTTTGATGGCTCCTGATGACTCTCATACGCCTCCTTTCTTTATGGTTCCTCTTGGAGCTACTCTTAGTCCAATGTGGATCCTTTGGCTTGGTAGTGTCTTTCGAAGACCTCCTTGCATATATGAATGCCTCTCTTGCTCTGTGTCTTCATGAATCTTTTCTGCTTCCCTTGGCTTCATGTCATCCTTTATATCCAGAATATTGCCATATTGACATCAATGACAACCTAGGTCAACAATCTCCCCATTTGTTATTGATGGCAATATTCTTCTTCTCTCCCCCTTTGACATCAATGGAAAAGGAGTGCTCTGGGACTCCCCCTATCAAACCACTTCTGTTCTTCATGAATGGTAGATCTTCATGGGCCTATGACTCCCACTGTCATAGTGCTCTTCTTCCTTTTACTCAAGGATAGAAGGATTGATATTTTATCATCAATTTGCACATTATTCCCTCTTCATGTCTCAGAACTACTTTATCATGGCTTCAACAATGCTTAAGAATGCTCTACTTTAATGCTTTCATTTATATTGCAAACAACCATACACCAAGTGTCCAAGTCCAGGCTTTTTATGCTTCAATCCATATTTTTGTCTCCACAGGTAACATTGAGAGGCCTTCATAGTCCAATTCAAGAGAAAATGCCCTTAAGCCTGTATTTGTTGCTATCTTTCTTCAGATCTGAGTTCCTTTATGTCTCTGTGCTTCCCCTTAGGTTCGTTCCTTTATGTCTTATGTCATTTATTTTGTATAGTTCTAGCTAGAGTTCTAGTTGAACCTATAAAAAGATAATGTTATGATGACGTCTTCCTAAGTGATGTTTCATTGTCTTTTGCATTCAATCTCTTAATGGAATTTAATCAAAATAATAATGTTCATTTCTATAGAAAGACTATGATTCCAAAATGTGTGTTACTAACCTTATTTATAATGTATGCTTTTAAATTTCCGAGATGCAATCTATGTTTAGAATTTTTAGATGGGATATTTCAATTTCAGATCATAGACTATTCTTTAATTAAGCTCTCTAAATAGTCGATGCATTATTATTCTGAAGTGGGAGAAGGTTAAACTATCATCATTACTTCATTTATTCATCGATTTCTGCAAATGTCTGAATGTACTAGAAATATAAAGAAAGACAAAATATACCCAACAATATCAAATGACAAATTCTTTCTAGTAATTAATCATAATGTTAACTATCCATTAGATAATAATAATAATAATAATAATATTTTCTTGCTAATGACTACCAAGCATGGAAATAATACTTATATGTTATCTTGCCTTGATTATAAACATTCACGTATTCCCTCTGTCTAGAAGGTCTCAGCACCTAGCCATAGATCTGGCGATTATGTCCGGAATCTCCCTCCAAGATCTTCCAACTCCTAACAATTAATAAAGTGATGGAAGTTTGATACCTTGGGCATAAAGACAATGGTTTGGCCTCAAGTCTCATACCATTTCGACTATCAACCACAATCTTTTGTCACTGGCTATTTCATCCAACTCAGGGAAATTATGAACAACATAGTCATCACTTCCATTCATTTGTATCTCTTCCAACCCCCTAGGGTTTTGTCTCTTTCCTATTTTGAGGGAAGAGATGGGCAACTGTTTATAACTGTTTAAGGAGTTAATTAATTGATTCTTTTAGTTCTTTGACAAATTTATTAGATGCTTTGATTAATAATTAACAAGACATGTTCTAGCTTCTCAGCCTTAATTCTTTAACAATCCAGGTTAAACAAAATAAAATTTTGAAAGTAATAAGTAAAACTTGGTAATAAGTAAATTTTTGTGTAGCATAGGGTGTTACAACTTCCTCCCCTTGTGAGGAACATCATCCCTGGTGTTCTTTTAGGAAAACAATGTTGGATAGGCTTTCTGCACAGTTTCCTCCTCTTCTAAGGTAGCCTCTTCCCGACCAAAGTGCTTCCATTGCACTTTAACCTCGGTGATGGCTCATTTATGCAAGATGGTTTCTCTCCTATCGAGGATATGAAGAGGGTCTACTAGAAATTCTCCCTCGGTTTCGACCTACACAAATTATAATCTGTTGTCAGAAATTTTCAAAACAAAAATTCATATGTTACCTATTCTTATTATTTTATTACTAGTATATTTTCCCAATTAATAACATGCCAAGGGTTATACACATACCTTTTTAACAAAGAGACATAGAAAACATTCTAGACCTGGATATGGCCTAGGTGTGCTAGATTGTACACTACCGGTCTAATCCGTTCCGAGATTTGAAATAGTCCACAGTAACGACGTGCTAATTTAGCACAAACATTCCACTGTAAGTTACTTTTCTTGGGTTTGACTCTTAGGTATACATGATCCCCAAATTGAAAGTCCTTATGTGATATTTACTTATCTACATAAATCTTCTTCTTATCCTAGGAAACATTTAAACTCCTACAGACCTTTTTAACTATGTCTTCCATTTTAGCTAACATATCAGGACCTAATGTTAATCTATTTTTGGGACTATTCCAATCGATGGGTACCCTGCGCTTTCTCCCATATAATACTTCAAAAGAGCTCATGCCCAGTGATTCGTGATACCCGTTCTTGTAGGCGAACTCCACCAAGTGGAGGTAGTCCTCCCATTTATGCGGTGGTTACATAACAAACTTTCTCAACACGTCCTATACAACTTTATCTACTCTCTCTTTTTGTCCATCCATTTGTGGGTGGTAATCTATACTAAATTGAATCTGGGTACCCAAGCCAGAGAAGAGGGTTCTCCAAAATGTGGATGTGTTGTAGCTGTTTTGACAACACCTTCAGAAATCCAGGTAAACTTAAATGTTTGGAGCCCCTACATCAAGCCTAAGCTTCGGCCCCATTAGGTCCTTCCTGAAGGTTCGTCAGTGTCAGTAAACCCAAAGAAAATACAAGTTTTTGGCTAAGTTAGGCCAAGTCATAAGTTCATGAGATAGATCAAGTTGCATAGACGAAACATGATTATCGCATACACACGTGATCACAACAGCCCTTGCAACCACGACGACTTGTGGGTCGCAAGGTTGCAAGGTCGCACTACCAACCACTTAACTTATGTGCAACCCCCTAACCCCACGAATCCGTGACCTTTCAAGCTACAAAGTCACAAAGTCGCAAAGCTGCCTTAGTTGCTATCAGACACTTGTGTGACTATGCAGCTGTGCGACTCTGTGACTCGCAAGGTCGCAAGGTTGCACTCCTTATCCACATATTCCAACCCGACCTTGTGACCCGCGAGTCGTAAGGTCATAATATTCGCCCTCCCGACCCTCAATACCTTCGCACATGTCATGATTTTATAAATAGGAGGGAACCCTAGTCGCATTTAGAAAATCTCTGTTGGTTGCGCTGGAAGCCTCAAACCCCTCCAACCTGAATTCATGCATGCGTCTGACTCCGGTAAGTAACGACCCTCCTTCCTACAATGATTATTTTCTTCCAAATGTCATGAACTGCATCTCCTAACCTCTAACATACCTCCTTCCCTATGGTTTAGCCCTTTAATTAGATCTCCTTTCCGTTTGTACTTCACAAATTACCCTAGCCTTCCCCGCTCCACTCAAGGTTTCAGTTTTCCCTTGCACTTGATCCCCATTATTAGATCAAGAAACTAAGGCTCTATCCTTCTCAAAGTGACCCTAGTCTCCTGAAGTCATTTAGGGCCTCCTCTAAGACAATCTGAGCCATAATGGCATGCCCCGCAGCCGTGATACCCTTCCATTGGTAACCTCGAGACTTCGCGACTCTGCGACTCTGCGATTTTGCAACTTCCCAACTCGGCAACCTTGCAACTTTGTGACTTCTCTTTTTCCATGACCTCCTACCATTGAGACCTGTGACCACCACGCGCTATGCAATCCGCGATCTACTTTTGCGCATCTTGACCTTGTGGTCGCACCCGACTTGTGATCTCAGTCGCACTGTCGCATCTTTTTTCATCGGATACCTTGTGACTCGCTCATATCCGCAACCTTCCCCTCACCGGCTAAGTTTTATTTTTTTGGTGTTTTTAATTTATGTTCATTCCCTCTCTCTCATCGTGGGATTTCATTTTTGACATGCCAAGTGACGTCGAGCTAGAGTACATGTCCATTTCCTATTTTGAAGACGAGATGTGTCACCCTACCATAGAATTTTGTAGAATTTTTCTACAAATCAACTAGCTCTGATACCATCTAGAATTTTGTAGAATTATTCTACAAATCAGCTAGCTCTAATACCATGTAGAACTTTTTCTACAAATCAGTTAGCTCTAATACCATGTAGAAATTTCCCACCTGTAGATCAACCTAGCAATGCAATGTACTAAAGAAAAATACTTGATATACTTCTACAAACAATTTAGCAGAAGCTTAATCAACCATGACCAACATCAATAAGAAAACATATAACTAATATGAAGGAATCAATCACACATAAAACAAAAGAATTTACCTCGGGAAAGCACCTACCTAAAACCCAATCTCTATATTATCATACAAGTGGAAATATAGACAGGATTACACAAAGCCTTAGCTCAGAAGCTATCCAGCTCTCAGTACAATACCTCTATTGCTCATAGACAATCAAAGGCTTCTCAGAAACCTTCTCCTCTGCTCTCCAAGCCTCCTATTTCTATGCACAATTTTTCCTAGCTCATCTAGTTGCAACCTGTGTGATTCTCACCTCACACACAACACAGACCTATGAAATAACTGCACAAACTTGAAGGAGATAAATCCTCATCATGGATGAGCTTCCTTTATAGGAAAAATATTCATCCAACTAATAGTACATTGTCCCTTCTCTTATCTCAACTGGGTCTCTATTTGAAGTGACATGCATGAGTTATTTAAGCTATAGTATTCAATTATCTGAAAATACCAGTTGTTACATGCATGCAAGCATTAACAAACTGACTCTCATTAATTTAACAACTTGTTAAATTACTCTAACTAGACTTGACTAAGTTATTTGAGCCAACTAATTATAACTCATAATTACATCTCATCCTTATCTCTTTAACTGATGGATAGATTCATCTATTAATAGATAAATTGTTGCATTTCCTCACATAGACTTCAAGTTTGTTTTTCCTTAACTAATTAACTCATGGAGGTTAATTAATTAATATTTTAAATTGATGTTAAGACCAAATTCGTTTTTACTTCCTATAGATAGACTAGGGACTGCTATAAATAGGAAGGGACCCAGAAATCTTATTTTTAGAACTTTCTATTTTTAGCATTTTCACCTCTCATCCAAGGTGGCCAATGACCTCACTGGCCAAACTGCTATTTTTAGGAGTCCTATTTTTAGCACATTCTAAATTTAACATTTCTTCATGCACATTTTTCGACACTCTCGAACCTGATCCTGTAACTCTGGAATGTTTTGCATGCAGCATATCTACCGAGTCCACTTGCTCCAACAACACTTGGAACAAAAACACTCCCAAATGACCACTCTATTGGGCTAGGAGCATAGTGTAGTGTTGAAGCTCTATCTACTACTGATAAGTGCTCCCTCTCTAACATCTGCGCTATTGCAACATCTATGTGCATCTCACACCATTGCACACCTCTTTGTGCCACATAACATTGTGCAAAACACTTGTGCCTCTCGCATTGCTGCAGCCTACTAGTTATGTATTGTCCTAGGATTCCTTGCACTGTGGCTCTCTTTACCACTGCATCTGCATATGTCTCTACCTAATCAGTCAGTTACTTCTACTCCACATCGGGGATCTCATAGCAGGGTCTCATCCAAGAGGTTGGGTACCTCAAGGATCCTACCCCTCCTCCTTGGGACGATCACTCTATATCACCCCACCTCCTACCTGGAGGTATGGCTGGATGTGATCCCTCTGCCCACCTGGATCGAAATTTCCCCCTACTGGAGGTCTCTGCTTGAGTAGATGTCTCTACTTAATCTCCACTCATCATCCCCTGTTGTGGCTACTCCACAATGTCCTGAAGTTGTTGCACCAATTGTGGCTTCTCCACAATTCTCTGAGACTTCTTTTGGCACTGCATGTTGAGAGGTAATTTACTCTCCCTGTCAACCACCAAGTATCTAACATTTGCCTTGCTCCTCCAGACTTTGCATGCATCTTGTATCTCAAGTGCATATAGGTTCTTGGTTGGCACACCAATCTATTTTCACTTTCTCGCTGTCACAAATTTTTTGGAAAAAGAGTTGATTTTAAATCAGAAATATCTCCCTCATTTAAACTTTAATTCAACCGATTTTTTTATTTATTTTTTTAATTTTTTTTTCCTTGGTATTTTTCCACAAGGAATCCAAATCTGCTATTTATTTCTAAAAATTTTGTATAGAAATTTTCAGATGTGCTCTGCAAATTCTCAGCCCAAAACTCAAAACTTTGAAATCTCCTCTAGTATATTGTTCTTCCTTGATCACCTATCCTCTGATACGATGTAAAATTTTGTAGAATTTTTCTACAAATCAGCTAGCTTTGATACGATGTAGAATGTTTTCTACAAATCAGTTAGCTCTAATACCATGTAGAAATTTCCCACTTGTAGATCAACCTAGTATTGCAATGTACTAAAGAAAAACACTTGATCTACTTCTACAGACAATTTAGCTGAAGCTTAATCAACCATGAGAAACATCAATAAGAACACATGTAACTAATAAGAAGGAATCAATCACACATAACACAGAAGAATTTACCTGCGGAAATCACTTGCCTAAAACTGCATCTCTGTATTATCATACAAGTGGAAATATATTCCAAATTACACAAAGCCTTAGCTCGGAAGCTATCGAGCTCTCAATACAATCCCTCCGCTGCTCATAGACATTCAAAGGCTTCTCATAAACTTTCTCCTTCGCCCTCCAAGCCTCCTATTTCTATGCATAGTTTTTCCTGGGTCATCTAGCTGCAACCTGTGTGATTCTAACCCCACACACAACACTCACCTATGAAATAACTGCACAAACCTGAAGGAGATAAATCTTCATCATGGATGAACTTCCTTTATAGGAAAAATATTCATCCAACTGATAGTATACTATCCTTTCTCTGATCCCAACTAGGTCTCTATCTAAACTGACATGCATGTGTTATTTAAGCTATAATATTCAGTTATCTGAAAATGTCAGTTGTTACATGCATGCAAGCATTAACAAACTGAATCTCATTAATTTAACAACTTTTCCAATTAATCTAACTGGAATTGAATCAGTTAACTAAGCCAACTAATTACAACTCATAACTACAACTCATCCTTATCTCTTTACCTGATGGATAAATTCATCAATTAATAGATAAATTGTTGCATGTCCTCACATAGACTTCAAGTTTGTTTTTCCTTAACTAATTAACTAATGGAGACTAATTAATTAATATTTAAACTATTGTTAAGAACAAATTCGTTTTGACTTCCTATAGATAGACCAGGGACCGCTATAAATAGGAAGGGACCGAGAAATGCTATCTTTAGAACTTTCTATTTTTAGCAGTTTCACCTCTCACCCAAGGTGGCCAATGACCTCACTAGCCAAACTGCTATTCTTAGACATCCTATTTTTAGGAGTCCTATTTTTAGCACATTCTACATCTAACATTTCTTGTTGCACATTTTTCAACACTGACTACTAAAATAGCTCAAGGTGCATTAGGAAGCAAGGCATGGGAAATAGATCTAGATGAACAACCACCTAGCTTTACAGACACGATTTGTAACATAAATAAAACCACAAAGCTATCTTTTTATGAGATCTACGAAGAATTTTCTAAGAGGGATAGCCTGGAAACAGAGGAGGACTTCCACATATATATCAACGTAAAAATGTCAATATTGCATAAAGTGGAGGCTCATCCACCAGTATTCCTGTGTGTTGAGATCATTGAATGGGTCTTACAGTGCACAAGTACAGAAGACTAGATGATTAGAGGTCATGATGGGTCACCCATAGCCACCGTTGCTTCTACGAACATCGGTGCCTACTACAAATTCCTTGACAAGAGGCAGATTTTAACACCAAGTGGCTTACTGGATTCACTACCCCAACGAAAGACACCTTGAGGGATTGGTGGCAAGAACCTGTGAAATTCTGAGTCAGGACAAACCAGGCCTACAAGATAGAAGGGTTATGTAGAGTATATTAGTTAATCATCGCAATGATGTGTCGACTATATGGCAAGGCAGACTGTGATTTGTTTTATGGCACGTGGGTCCCACTCATGTATGTTGTCACCACCTAGGGAATAATTTTCAATTTGGAAAGCATCCTGACATCATCCTTGAGGACCAACATAACCGCTGCCCAAAGCCTACCTCACGAGCAACCTCTAGAATTGTATACATCTTCATACCTCCTTGATGTTGTCTGTTCAAGGTGTCACTTTGAGCACAGGAGCTGCAATTTGGACTCATCATTACCCCAACCCGTCCACTGGCACTACAAGGTCTTCTAGGACACGACTTATAGAGCCATGTTAGATATGATATCTAAAACATTTATCATCCAATTGTACCAACTGTTGTTCGGGGAAGGTACACCTTTCATGTCAAAGACAGGCATGAGGACCATAGTTAAAGTAGCTCACTGGTTCCCTATCAATGAAGGAATGATTGTCAGGGTGTTTGGTAGTCATAAAGCTTCGCACGCTCTGCCCAAGTTCATCATAGATAGGAATTTTCTATGAGAGGTCTGCTACCAGATGACATAGGGTTTCTCGAAAGTGTTGAGCAAAAGGTAAGAAGAAAACTTGACCACCCTTTCCTCTTACTATTGGAGCATGCGTAGTATAAAAATTCAAATAGGTAGAAGCGAAAGCTAAAGAACTAGAGGGGAGCCGTTTTATGACCCTGAGAAGGTCATAGCTGCTCACTGTAAGAAGGAAAAATTCTATTCATATTACACCCACAATAGGAAGGATCTTGAGGACATAATTAGGAACTAGTATAACTCCACAAGGGAGATCAGCCACAACGAGCAACAGGCCATAGCAAATGAGCTCCTTGATCGCTTCCAAGATGGTGAAAGCCTCATAGAAATAAAATGAAAGGGAGCTGAGACGTCAGGGAAGTAAAAAGGAAAAGCAGTGGAAGACCCTATAAGTGACGACGAGGGAGAGGAAGTTACACTCATAAAAAGAAATTCCAAATTAGCGAGAAGGAAGAAATAGCTAAAGAGGCAAAGAGAACTAGAAATCAAACAATCATAGGAATCTGATGACTAAAGCCATGATGAGACAGAGAGGAAAAGGCAGGAAGATGAGAAAAGGAGGCAGGAAGAAGAAAAGAGAGCACATGATGAGATAGAGAAAAGGAAGCAAGAAGAGGCTGAAGAGCAAAGACAAGAAGAAGAATTTGCGAGGAAAGAAAAATATGATCAACAAAGATTAGAACAGGAACTGAAGAACATGGAGGAAGACCTAGAAAGGCACTGGGCACTAGTAGAAAGGGAAGATAAGAAACATGATGAGGAGCATAGCGCAAACATGGAGAAGGAAGATGTAGTAAATGAACAAGGAGAGATGAGCAGGCTGGTTGATCCAAGCTCAGGACAGAGTGATCATCCTCCTTTAGATGTACCTTCTGTTACTCCCCTCACTCACAGACAACTACCCCTTCGAGAGCTAGGCATCTCAAAAGATCAAGAGGAAGAGGTTCTAGATCTGACTAAAATCACATTTGATGAAGTAAACCTCAAGATTATACAAGAGAGGAACAGATTCTGTAATAGAAACCTCAGCCTCCCAGGCCCCCCGAAGTATGGTATAATCCTCTTTTCATGCCAACCTTCAACAAACGCTGCAAGAAGAACCTCATATTCCCCTCCTTGAAGACACCCATAGAGGAGTTGAGCTTTGAGAGGGTCAAAGCCCACTAAGCCCTTTTTCCAAAAAACCAATAAACTTTCTCCTAAAGTTTCGCAAAACCTAGTTCTGTTGGAAATACTGGGGGGGTGAATCAATATTTCTTTTTCCCACTATTGTTTTACCAGTTAAAACATAAATATTCAGAACAAAAGATGAATAGCAAGAATAAATTCTTTTATTAATATAAATTGTGCAGTAAAATAGATACAATATATAGATGGTTACAATCAGTTGCCAAGCTCCAACTTGGACATTGGTGAGGCTCCAACCTCTAGAGCACCAACTCTATTTCACCAAAACATCAATCTTGGACTTACGAGAACAAACTCCCAATGACTTCAATCCTTCCTATTTCTAAGGCATCAACGCCAAGGACTCCAATCCTTCTTACTTTTGAGAAACCTGCTCAAGGACTCCAATCCTTCTTGCTTTTGAGGCACCAGCCCCAAGGACTCCAATCCTATATTGTCAAGGCAGTGTTTGATAGTAATCTTTTGCTCTCAGAACTCTTCTCTGCTGAGTTCTATCTATTTACAGCTTCATTGTAGTCTCCATGCTATAGTATCAATGACAAGGAGTCTTCTTAAGAATGAGTCTTTACAACTCTGCACACTGCCCACACATAGTCTCCAATAGCATTTTTTTTCTCACTGATAATGTCTTCACACAACTTTATTCAGTCTACTTTTAGTTGCACTAAACTCTGTATAAAGAACAAATTTATGTTCAAGCTTATGTTCTCATTGTCACGGTGAATGCTTCAGTATGACTGTTTCTCTGTTGGCTGCTTCTCCCCTTCAACTGCCTATTGTCCTATTGGTCCTTCATCCCTCTTTCTATTCTGTTGCACCCTTTTTCTCTTATGTTAGACCCTAACATGGCCTTTATTTCCTCCAAAGTATTTCAACAACATTCAACAGTTGCAACAACCTTCACCAGCATTCACCAGCAACTTCATACAATGCTTAACCACCTCTGCTGCTTCTGCCACCCTACATTCTGGTTCTTCACAACACCGACAACAAAAAAAAATTTCTGTTTTTACTGTTTTATACATTCTCATGCCTTTTTCCATTTGTTTCCGCTTACTCAATGGCTCTTTGGCTTCCTCCTCGCTCACTTGAGATTTGGCTTCCTCAACACTCACTTGACCTTCTGGCTTCCCTCCTCCATTCTCTTTAGCTTCCTCATGTTTACGATGTGCTGAAAATATAATGTCGTCGCGGAAATGGTTGGTGTTTGAGCAACGTCGAAACTAGTGTATCAGCAAATTTTTCACAAGTGGCGAACAACTACGGAAAAGGTTGGTGTTTCAGTAATGGAGAAATTGGTGTTTCAACAACTTTTCTCCAAGTGTTTCAATAGTGTTCAACATCTAGAAAAATGGGGAAAAGTTGGTGTTTCAGCAATTGGTGTTTCAACAACCTTTCTCCAAGTGTTTGTATTATGTTCCCACCGATAGCGTTAAAGCACCCTATCTGCTCCACTTGGCTCCTCCAACTCTGTCTACTTCCTCTATGCCTTTGATGGTGGTGCTTCGTGCTTTGTTAGCTCCTCTCATCTCCATCTGCTCCTCTGGAGGCTCTGTCTGCTCTTGTTTGCTCTGATGGCTCTCTACGTCCTCTGTTTGTTGTTAAACGCATCCATTGCTCCTTTGATGGCTCCTGATGACTCTCATATGCCTCCTTTCTTTATGGTTCCTCTTGCAGCTCCTCTTAGTCCAATGTGGCTCCTTTGGCTTGGTAGTGTCTTTCGAAGACCTCCTTGCATATATGAATGCCTCTCTTGCTCTGTCTCTTCATGAATCTGTTCTGCTTCCCTTAGCTTCATGTCATCCTTTATATCCAGAATATTGCCATATTGACATCAATGACAACCTAGGTCAACAATCTCCCCCTTTGTTATTGATGGCAATATTCTTCTTCTCTCCCCCTTTGACATCGATGGAAAAGGAGTGCTCTGGGACTCCCCCTATCAAACCACTTCTGTTCTTCATGAATGGTAGATCTTCATGGGCCTATGACTCCCACTGTCATAGTGCTCATCTTCCTTTTACTCAAGGATAGAAGGATTGATATTTTATCATCAATTTGCACATTATTCCCTCTTCATGTCTCAGAACTGCTTTATCATGGCTTCAACAATGCTTAATAATGCTCTACTTTAATGCTTTCATTTATATTGCAAACAACCATACACCAAGTGTCCAAGTCCAGGCTTTTTATGCTTCAATCCATATTTTTGTCTCCACAGGTAACATTGAGAGGCCTTCATAGTCCAATTCAAGAGAAAATTCCCTTGAGCCTGTATTTGTTGCTATCTTTCTTCATATCTGAGTTCCTTTATGTCTCTGTGCTTCCCCTTAAGTTACTGCCATCTAGTATTCAATCATCATTTCATTTGGACAAAAAAGTGAGGGTTTCTGCCTTATTGTTTCTATATTTCTTAAGTGATCTGTTTCAGCTTAAGTTATGCTTGAATGCACAACATTCTCCTTCCTATTAGCCATCGTTTTCCTTGTGTTCTTGTACATATCTCTGCAGATTATTTCCCTAGCAGATTCAAATATCCAATCTGTGACTATCTTTTAAATACAATTGTTGATCTGCATATTCATGCAATGCTTTAGTTCGTTATATGCTGTCAGCTACTCTTACTTCAAACTCCATTCCAAATGTATATGTTTGTTTGAATACTGCCTCTATCAGTGTCCGGAATTTATCTGTTCTCACATTTAATTCCTGAGTTAATACATAAACTTCTATGGTAACAACACCATGGTTGTTTACCCTATTTCTTTACCAACAGTCCAAAGAATGGTTACAAGATCATATTCTTCAATTACCCCTAAGAAATGATCTTTATCAAAGAATGACTGTTAATATAGTTCATCAAGGATTTCATCAAGACCCTTTCACTAATAGCTTCAGCAATAATGATCAAGAATCACAGGTTCCCCCTAACCGTATGCATCATCTCCTTTTGGCAAAGTCTTCTCATAAAATGCTTAGATTGTCAAAATTTAGGCCAACGACATATGTTGTTGGCTGGAGAGCTCAAGGGACTTTCAGATTATATTTCCTTCCTTCTCCATACTTGTGTAACTTTCTTTTTTAGCATGGTTCTAGCTTGTGTAAGAGCCCATGCTAAGTTACAATCATGTGTCATATGACCAATGTTATGACACTTGAAGCATTCTACATTGTTCATGAATAAAAATTCATGATTTCTTCCTGCAAAGTTGTTTCTTGCAGGTTTCCAGAGACTACAACATCTATCTCTATTATATGCTTTATAGTCTTTTGCCATGTAACCAAAGTTTGTACAAGAATAACAATAACCACAAAATGAAGTTTGGTACCTAGGAGATGGAGGTTTCCTTGATGTACTTCTAAAGCCTTTCTGCCTTGAGATCCTTTGATGATAATCATTGCCTCTCGCATCTTTGACATCATCTACATTTCTTCTTGGAGTTGGTTTTCTTCTTGGAAGAGGATTTGATCTATTGTAGCCTTGATTTTTCTCCTTGCCTTTACTGGAACTGGGAGCATCACCAATTTTTTTTTAACTTCTTCACATCTCTTTTGTTTAAATAATTTTCATTCTTGTTTGAGGATTCACCTACATATCCGACACCTGATTTGTCAGATGGACATCTGTGATAGCTGAGCATGTCATCCAAGGCTTGAGATCTCTTCAAGGTTTTTTTCATCCTTTCAACCTGTGTTCTGAGGAAGATAATCTCTTCTTCCAATCTTTCACACTCACTATTCTTCTTAGCAAGTTTTTCCTCAGTTTCTTCCTTGATACGAGTAGTTTCATCTGCTTCTATTTTAAGGGAAATGATATATGACTTCACTTTGAAGATTTCTTCATTCTTTTCTTGATAGCTCTCCATTTTCTTCACATCTCCTTGTGCATGTTTCCTGGTTTCTTGTAATTGATACTTAAGGGAGGAGACCTCTACCCTGTACTAAACAATCTCTTCTTCAAGTTCGTTGAAGCTCTTGTGCCTTTGTTCAAGTTGGCTTGACAAGATATCTTCCTGCTTCTTTTCTTTATCCAATTGATTTTTCATGGATATGACTTCTTCATGATGCTTTCTTTTGCTTTCATGATATTCCTGTTGGGTTGTGTTATATTTTTTCCACGATTAACCTACGTAGTGAACCAGGGGGTTAGAGGGGGGGCGGAGCCCCCCCTTCGACGCGCCGATTGCGCAGCGGGGGGGTTACAGGGGGGGCGACAACCCCCCCTGTTCGGGGGGTTTGAGGGGGGCGGGTAGCCCCCCTCTATGGGGTTCGGAGCAGCGCCCCGAGAAATTTTTTTTTGGACCCTATATTAGGTTAGGTGAACCTACCTATGGTTTTCGGTCCATGGTATTGGATGCTTCAACATGTATAAATATGTATTGTAACATTGAAAGGAATATAATGAAAAATCAAGCTGGTAGTCTCAGTTTTGAGAT
>APFE031121282.1:59640-114636 GCA_000404065.3 Pinus taeda | reverse complement strand
TCCACAACTACTAAGGCGCACAGCTGCAGGCATCGAATTCCTTTACATCCCTTCCAGACTTCGGCATCCTAATCCAATAACAGGCTCCTAGCCTGGAACATCAGCACCATGACTCAGACCTCATCTGCCCCAAGGCAGGCATCCGATCCGGTACTCAATGACCACGGGCATCTCGCAGGCTGGCCCATTCCCTCCACAACTACTAAGGCGCACAGCCGTAGGCATCGAAGTCCTTTACATCCCTTCCAGACTTCGGCATCCCAATCCAATAACAGGCACCAAGCCTGGAACATCAGGCACCAAGCCTTCTCAAGATGGTCCCATAGCTCTTCAAGAGCTATCCATCAAGAGCTATACACAAGACAAAGGAATCACTGGCATATGTAGTGTTGATTGAGTCTGTCCCCAGCCCATATGATGTTACTTATTCTCCCTCGTGAGTATGGGCTCGCACGAGATCATCAAATAAACTGGACCTCTCGGTCCAATGTAGAGTCCTGTCAATCATTATACTCAACATCTGAACTTTAATCCAATCTGTATGGTTTGCCACTGAGACTAAATATACCATCATGTAGCTTGATGATGTTCAATATACAAATGATATGAGTAGTAAATGAGCAGATACATGTAATTTGAATGAGCTTGATTATAGAATTATATACTTTTCCAATGAATTACTGAATCATAAAAGTATATCTTAATTATGTCATATCATATAATAAGATATTAATGTGAAGAAAAGAACCAAAGAATATGTATGAGAAAGCAATGAGGAACTAATGAATGCACCAGATTTTAAGTATGCTAACATTATGCTGCTGTCAAGAATCTGATTGCTGTAGCTTATTGCTAAGAATATATTTGTCCTTAGATACCAAATTGGATAGCTAATTAAGGAAAACTGCAATGTGATGTGAGTCACTAGATGGTCCAATCCATCCACTAATTCACCTTTCAAATGATCATTAATCGCAAGATAAGGAGTACTAATGATCTAGATTCTATCAATCACGGAGATGTGGTTCAATATCCACCAAAAGTCGAAGAAGTGCTTCGAGTCTCATGACTAAAGAATCTTTTTCCTATTACAAGATTACCCTCAATCCTATGGAAAGTAACACAAAAATGACATATTCCTTTTAATCACGTTCAATCACTATTTTCATGTCATGTGATAATCTATGATAGTAAATTAATATGATAATGGTGAAGTAATATTAATATGACATAAAATTTAAGCATAAAAAAATATTCCACACCATAAAGAAGAGACACTGCCACCTGACCCAAAACCGGATCGGATGACGGGGAAGGTTATTCCTCCCCCAACACAAAAGAATAATCATTTTATTAATTATATGGTCTGCCTGCAAGCGCACCTGCGAAGGCAACACCATTGCAAATCCTTTAAATTTCAATACAATTAGGCGTAAAAATTGCCTGCCTAAGATTTGTAAACTTGTCAAGAATCTGTCCATACCGATCAACCTCATATGGTGATTTGAAACATTCAGACACCTGCAATCTTGCGATATACACTTACAAATTTACAGATTTGTTATATAGCTTTGAATCCATAGAAAGCTACGCGCGATTCGAGATAGATGTGTTATCAACAGGATTTGTTCAGGACGAGATATTGGTTCATGAATACAGCGTAATTTACAAAGCTACTAATCAGAATGACTGAATGAACCAAAAACTTGAGTAGCCAAAAAAAAGCATGGATATGATACGCTGAAGCTCATCTCAGCCCAAATTTCTTTTTCCACTGCCTCATTGGGCTTTTCTCGAGCCATAACTCCAAATGATATACCGTCAAGACCTCTTTGTCTGACATCAAGAAGCATATTTATCCCAGTAAAACCAAATTCTTCAAAACCCACTATAAGAGAATCCATCAACACATTTGGACAGTGGAATTCCATCAGAAGAAAACTAAGCCATAGAATATTTTCAAGAGATGATCTCAATTATAAGATTAGGAGGATAACCACAAGATAAAATTGCCATGAGATGAATGCTCTCCACAATAATGCACTAACTTAGAATTCAGAAAATAGATATCCACTTAAAACCTGAACCATAAGTCAAATGATAACTCGAGCGCTTATTCTTTCAACAATTAGCCAATGATTTTTTTTATGCAATGTAACAAGATTACTCAATGCCCTTAACTTTTCAAGACATGCCAAACACGACAAATGCTTTGCCTAGGTGCTCAAGATAACAGTGATAATAGAAAATGCAACCAACGCTTCTTATTCAAGTAAGAAAATCCCAATGATCATTCAACTTAGGAGATGTCTAACATAATCAAGAAGACCTTCAAATCTCCTAAGTGCCAAAATAAAGTTATCCTTCAATAATGTGTTAGACTTATACCAAACTTGTCCAACAATATATCTCTTATCTGATGCAAACAATGATTGCTCAGCAAGCATATAAATGCTCTTATACAGCTAGGAACCTTCAAGATATACCACTGAAAAGATGCCAAAAAAAAAGATATATTCGTTTAAATCAACAAGTCCCTTAGTTAGTGAACACTTTTAATGCCAATAAAACAAAAAGGCTTTCACACTATAAAGTCAACAGTACCATTATACAATCAATAGTACCTTTTTCTCATCCAAG
The DNA here is from genome assembly GCA_000404065.3 of Pinus taeda. Lineage (NCBI taxonomy): Eukaryota > Viridiplantae > Streptophyta > Pinopsida > Pinales > Pinaceae > Pinus > Pinus taeda. The sequence goes on along the minus strand of APFE031121282.1, from coordinate 111,996 downwards.
GTAGATAATTGTTCCTTCAACAATTCGATTTACTCATATAAAAATGAATAACAAGTATCACTCTCCATCCATTAGGATCTAGACTATCTCTTTATTACTCATTAAAACCAATAATCTGTATCTAACCCAAAGTTAGTAATACCAATTCATCTGTAATTTAGTAGTAACTTTACTCTCATTTATCTTTGAGACAAATGATAGGGAGGCTTGTATATACCTCACCAATTTGAAGATTTTTGGTTTTTCATTTAGATATAATAAGGATTAATACAATCAAGTTTTAATGGCAAAAAGGACTTTATTGATAAGACATTTAAATGATAAGTTTAGTTAATTAAGATTAAAACAAGATTTTATTAGCTTACAAGTTAATGAGGCGGTGAAAATAGTGACATATTCCTTAAAAATAAAATAAAATAAATAAATAAATAAATTCTTAAAAATTATTCTCAACTTGCCAATAATTCTTTTCATCATTTAGCCAACAAAATTATTAATAAATAAACAATTAATAATATATGTGAAACAAAATAATAATCAATCGAATATATAAAAAACTAAACTCGTTCTACAAATTTAATTGAAATAAATAATATATGCAACCACACACATCAATTATCGCTAACCCATCATATAAATGCCATCTAACATTCTATTAAAAAATTATGTGAACGTTCAACAAGATTTTCAATGCAGTGCCACTGTTCAAATATCTATTTTTCAAAAGAAACCACATGCTTTCAGTAAATTGCTAGTTCTATTTCATAAATTACAACCCTAATTAAAAATGGAAATAGCAAAAAGCTCCCCTCCGAAACCAATTACCACCATAAAATAAAATAAAATAAAATAAAATAAAATAAAATAACCATAACCAACCATAACCATAACTTGATAAAATAAATTTACTTCTTAATGTTTACAACCATAACCAACATCTTTTAACGCACATAATTCCATTGTAATTGATCATATTGCACATATAGGCTCCCAATAAGTCACTTAGCATGAGAGTAACAATGGGGAAGGTTCTAAATTGAGATATTACAGCGAAAATGTCTTTTGTTTGAACGTGTGGACCTAACTTTATGATTTGATCTTTGAAACCTATGTGGATGCTTACATTTATATTCCAGAACATAGTTGCATTAATCACATATTCTTACTCTTTTTTCGTTACTTGAACTACTACCCACTTAGAAACACTATAGAAGCTCTCGCCAATATACTAAGGAGTTTATATTCCAAAACATCGTTGCATTAATGGCATATTCTTCATGTCTTTAAGTTTTAGTTACTTGAACAAGTACTACACAACTAGTAACACTATAGAAGCTCTCACCAATATACTGAGTTTGTGAGCATTCAACGGAAAGAACTTCTTATCTTCCTCTTAAGCTAATTAAAACGAATTTACAAGTGAATCTAAAATTCCTCTGGCATTGATCTTGTGATAATGGAAGAGATGCAACTGAGGAAAGATAGAACCAAATTCAGTTGGACACTATTCCAGAAGGTCTACTTAAGAGTATTATTTGACCTAGACGAAGATGCAGTCTGCAATTAAGAAGAAAAATTGATTCTTCGATTTGCACCATTTCGTACATTCATGAAAGATTGGGTGCAAAGAAATTGGGTTAAAAAATAGTATTGCAAAGATAGTTGGCTCTATAGGATAACTCTTGAATATCAAAAGATACAGTGAACCAATATGGACAGAAACATTGTCCTAACAATAAATTATATAAATTCTTCTTTGACATCCTTAGAATGTGTTAGGAAATTCTTGAAGTGGATGTCACAGATAAAATTGTGACTACCCTAATAGAAGAGTAAATTTCCTACGCAAGGGAGCACAACCAAAAGAAACCTAGACTTGTGTAGGGTCGAGACAAAAAATTTGTAAAAACTAAACGCTGTGATGGGCTTGTTGCCTGTTATTTTTGTTAAAAAATCAGGTCACCATGTATTCTAGGTTAATCATAGCCCCATCAGATATGAGATGAAAGTATCCTTGACAAACAGAATCTTACAGTAATAATAGTCCAAATGTAAAGAAAAACTCTGATTTTAATGTTCGTAAAATTCATATGAAGAAATTAATTTCAATATAAGAAATATCCTCATTTTGAAGGTGTTTGTTTAGTTAAATTCTTCAGCTTCCACAATGTATATTGTATATAATATAACCAATCCCGTTTGTGAAAAGAATCAGGTCACAATATATCCTAAATTAAACATCAGATACGAGGATGAAACTATTCCTGATAAACAAACGCTGAGAAAAATAATAGACCAAATGTAAACAACTTTTAACTTTAACGTTGGTAAAAATCAACAATTACCATTTTACTAAACACAGGCAAATAATTCTTTCCGGATGATGTAAGTTTGGCAGATCTGTTGCTATTAAAAAGAGTCAGACAAGTTATCCTTTCTGAATGGTGCAAGTTTGACAGATCAGTGACTGAGAGTTAGTCCTCGTATACTTCCCAGATCTGGTTTTCTAAAAGAGTTAGTGTCTCATATACTTCCCAGATCTGGTTTTCTAAAATGTAACTCACTTGGATCCAAACAGTCATCTACCTCATAAATCAACCCAAATCTGTTCTGTCTGTTTATTTTACATGTAATTCATTTGAATTCCGATGTCATCCTTACACCATTGCCTTTCTTGTAGTGTATTTCTCTAACTCAATACATGCTACATATCCAAAATTTCAATAAAAAGCAGCCAAGTTTATACCTACATTCATGTTGAGCACACTAAGGAAAAGATAACTGATTACACAACAAATTCTTATTTGTTCTTCCATACAGCTTCTATGTCATTAATCATTATGAAGTTCCATTTCCCAACACTTCTGTCATAAAAATGGTGGGACCATCAATTTATACATCAACCAGAGCAAGAAAGTGGCCAAGCTGGTTAACTTACTAAGAACCAGTTTGAAGTTTTATGGACACACCAGGATCGCTCTCCATATATACCAGTCTCAGTCTAGGGAGTACTAACCCACTGCAGGGAAAAATCATAAGCAATGGCATTGAACAATTGGGCAACAAAATTTTGTGTGAACATAGCCACATGAGAATTTTAGAATTTCACTGGTATTCCATTACAGCCACAGAAATGTCATGTGAGTGAAGGGTCAAAAATAAACAGAGACCCATTTCTTTCACTGAAAATTATTGTTAATTTCCTTATCTGCCTGCACCAAAATAAGCATCCCAATCCTAGATAAAATAGTGCATTTCTATCTGAAAGCATATGTAGGATAGCAATGAATCAAAACAATCTTGAGTGAATGATAAAGCAAATAACAATGATAAATGCACAGTCTCCTGTGAACAATAAAGCAGATAACAATGTATCTGCACATGCTAAGTTCATAGGCATTCCCAGTTTTAGCCACCAAAAATGCCACAGTAGCAGAGAAACTAGGATGACTAAAACAGATACCTATGTGTTCAACTGAACTAATTGTCGATATCCGTTTTCCTTTCCCAAACTAAATATCCCATTTGTCATTAATTTAATACTTCTGGTATCTTTACTTAATCAATTAGAACAATGCCTTGACTAATGACAGATGAACTCACATATCCGTGTCCCAAGAAGCAGGCTATTAGAAAAAAGAATAAGAATGTTCAACGGTTACATATAAAGATACACGGAGGTATTAGCAAAAAGATTACCTACCACCCTTTTCAGTTTTTGCCTTGCCATGTAGTACCTGTTCGCTCCTATGTTTACAGACAAAGCAACTTCATAATTTGGAATTTAACCCACTTTGACTAATTAAAGCCACTGAAAAACGTTTTTTCCCTTTCTGAATAATGCACAGTAATTCTTACTCAAACAAGGGCCCCTTACATCAACGCTAATAGAATCAGGGCTACTACTAAAACAATGCTGCGCATTGGAAGGCAACGACCTCTTGCTTCGATGTGACCATATGTAACAGCCCAAGACATAACTTCAAACTGACTGTTAACTTACCCCACCAATGAGAAAGCAATACAGACCTCTGCTAACATCTTAACATGGATTACAGGGTCTACATCACTTTTCAAAAATCACATTCCTTAGTTCAAGGTCTAAACCGCTCTTAGTCAAACTACTTCTACACCCTGCACTAAGTTGCCTGCAGTAGCATGAAATGAGATACATACAAAATCCCTGGTTTTGGAGACAAAATAATACGGGAAGTTGGTTTCTTGTGAAGCATATTACTTCCATTTACAGGAAAATGCATAACAGCAAAAAGCATAGCAATTGTTCTTCAGTCCTTTTTATAAATGATACCTAAATGAGCCTCACCACGTTACATCCGGACAAATTATAACATATGCCTTGACCAAAAGCTTTTTGATATGGAAAATGCAGTACCCGAGCATTTAATAGACAAACTGAAGCCAGCAAGAGGAATTTTTGAACAGCAAAAAATATGTGAACAATTCATGTTTTAATAACAACTAAACATACCCAATGCTGACGTAATGAAAATGTTGCAACGAAATAGGGCTGAATCTTGGGTTCAAAAAATGTACCTACTGAATATTAATTGCCTTGTACATTTCCAACCCGGAACTGCAGCGAACAATATGTTAGCCCCACACAATAGATGATATGCATCTAAATCAAGTAAACTTTTCTAACATATAACCATCAGTTACACATAGAAATGACTATAATTTGAATGTATCGTCTACAGTAAAATGATAGATCATCTCCACAAGAACAAATGAATATGATATTGGCATCATGGCTTTCACTGCATAGATCACAGAGGTTGAGAGTATACTAAACAGAGTTGTTTAATCTTGTCACCTCTTGACTATAGTTAATATTTAGATCAACGTTGTGTTATTTGCATGATGATTAGAGGATGCACGCCAACTGTTTGACGAAATGCCGATTCACGGATGTAAATCATGAATACACCAAAGCTCCATGAAAAGTCAAGAAAGACAAGTGCAAGTCTAATGATAAGAATTCTAGCACAAGTAAACTAACTTTGATCATCAACCAATTTTCTGCAACTCATCAGCTATTTCAGTAAAGGATTAAATAAACAGCATAACCTCTGACGAAATTTAGTTTTCCCTGTCTCAACCAATTGCGTCATAGAAGATGGTGTGGAGCAGCACCTAAATCAGACGAATTTCATATTAAGAAAAACACTCAGAAAAGAAAAGTGCACAGCATTCCTAAACATGCAACTCAAACATCAAAGTCAATGTCAGTAACTAATTCATGTGTTAGGGTTAATGATAAGCCAGATTGGAGCACAATTGCTACTGTAAACCATACTTAACAAGCGAATGATTCTCAGAGAAAGCAATCTGACAGAGGGCATAAAACACAATATTTTATCATTCAAACCTCATATAATCAAAGACTACACAGCAATTGCCAAACAAAAGAACACAATCCCAACCTTAAAAGTTTACTGCTATAAGCTAATATATCATTTTGGTCGGTTGCAAAACTGGATGCATATCTCGAGTACAAAGAAATGTCCTCCGCTTTGAGACGTGGAGGTACATGAGCCACACTGTAATTAATAAGCCGGAGTGACAGAGTATCAGTGCAAGCCATGAAACTGCGTATCAAATGGGAGCCATGCAATCCATAGAAGAACTGTATAAGACATAAAGAAGATGCGAGGGCCACAATAGATCATATATGCCACAGTGAATAAATATGAGAGCCACCAAGTAAATGTGCGGGCCACAGAAGTAGTATACGACTCATAGATAATTGCTGTGGGTTACAAAACTGAACCATTGTATTGAGGAGCGAGTTAGAAAACTGAACCACTGTATTGTTGAGCGAGTTACAGAACCGAATCACTGTATTACAGAACCAAATTGAGCTACATAACAAAAGAGTATCGAACCACTGATTATTAGAACCAAGCCACATTATAAAAGTTATTTGAGACAAATCTTTGAAATATCTTGATTCTATAGGTTCATCCATAAAATCATTTATAAAAGTTATTGAGACAAATCTTGCCGACTTGTGAGTAAAATCTGCATCAAAGAAGGTGGGGAAGCACTTGGCTTTCTCTTGAAAGTAGGATGTCATATCCTTGTAAATACCGTTATTAACCAACTCCAGTTTGCGAATATGCCTCATATCACAATAAACAAGAGCATCACTGTAAAATCACAGACTTCTGGAACCTAAAGAATATCTCCAAAGAATATCTCCAAATGTGCTGGGTTAAAAATGATATCATCGCATTTGAAATCGATAGGCTTCATAAGCAAGGTGTGCCTTTAGATGTGCATCATATAAAAATCCATTAGATCTAAGATCCATTGAACAACCCAAGGAAAAAAATAAAAATAAAAATTGATCTGAAGAAAGGTTTTGAACTCTAGACAACAGATGGTCTGAAACATTGGCTTCGTGGTCACAAAATTTTTGTGATTCCACCTGCAAATTTTCTTAGGTATGTTGATAATATCTAGAGAAAATGTTGAGAAAGAAATGGATGATCCAAAACATGGAGTTGCTAAGAAGTTCTCTGTATCTATTAACAAAGTAATATTTATGTGAAACAGAGCATAGAATCTAAATGGCGCATTCGGTATTAAATTTTTAAACTAGTTTTGACATGCACCTCCTCTTGGCTCAAGGGTGCATATCTCAGATTCACATAGATAATCACATTGCAAAAAAAAACAAAATACATAAATCATACAATAATTGGCCCCTGTAACATAATCACCATTTTATCAATATCAAAGATGGGAAACAGAGGGACCATAAATTATACAACATCCCCTTTTCACCGGCAAAGCAATGTCCAGTTAAATGCGTTTAATAATAAAAAAATTTAATACATAAACAAATTAATACATCTCTCATGAAAGTAGTAAATATCAAGAAATAATAAAAAATTTCAACATAAAAATGCCCATAGGCCCTAGGTGTCCCGCTCTGATACCATATGTAACAGCCCAAAATACGAATATCTAATTAACTTACTAACATTAAATTTAAGCAATGGAGAGTGCTTACCTGAGCTTCCCTGCATGAAGTAGGCTTACCGCAACATGGTTTTGGGGACGACTCTCCTCCCAACCTTAGGCTCAATTGTGCAGGATTTTGCAACAACTGGCCGCCCCTGAGCCCTCAATCAACGACTACTGCCAGTATTCCTAAGTCTCAATACTCTCCCAAGAGAATGAAGACAGAACCTCCGAATGATAGAACAAGACCCCTTCCATCCTCCTCATCATTCCTTAAATAGAAAAAAAACATTGGATGGGAAACCACATGCACACCTCCATGTGTCTGCATGCCACATGCCCACCCTCCAAGTGTCGGCATGCTAATTTTTGATAATTTTCGTATTTTATTTATTTTTATTATTATTTGTTATTTTGGTTATTACTATTTTTATTTTTATTACTTTTTATTTGTTTATTATTTTATTATGATTTATTTATTATTATTCATTTTATATTATTACTTATTATTTTGTATTATTTTTATTAGTTATATTATTTATTATTTATCAAGTGGTTTATTTACTATTATTCATTATTATTATATTTATTTATTATTAATATATTTTTTTGTATCATTTTTATTAGTTCTTATTATTTATTATTTATTATTAAGGGAGAGATGTTACAGACCCAATGCCCCCAGATCACTATTGACGATGTCGGCAGTGTGGGATATAGGCATGGGAGAGGTAACCACATAGTTGACCTGCGGGGGGGCAGATACAACTGGTGGATGAGGACCAGGAGGAGGTGAAAACGGCACAGGAGGTCTAAAGAACGATAATTGGTCAATAGTTACAATCCTTCCCTCATGTGGAAAGCAAACCACACGGAAAAGTGAAGAGATGATGGCTCCCATGGCATAAATATAGTCACGAGCAAGGAGAAAATTGTTACCGAGAGCACTTTGGATAACTACTACGTCTATATAGACGGTTTTGCCTCCCAGAGTAATAGGGAGCTGTGGGAGGACTCCTAGAGATGGACATGCTATTCCGTCAAAAGCCAACAGAGTATGCGTGACCGACCTGAGCGGCGGGGAACCGAGAGCTTGCCAAGTAGTATACGGCATGAGACTGACCGACGCGCCCTCATCCAAAACAGTGCCAGGTAGGGCCGTATCATAGGCATGCACAGTAATCTGGAAAGGCACATGGGATGGAAGGCGGTAAGTGGTCAGGTGACTCCAATCAAAGGAGATGGATGAACTGCTTGGTGGGGGAATCGTATGATTTCCCCCTTGCTCGAACGGATCCGAAGAAAGACCCTCCGAAGCAGTTGGGATAAGCAGGTCGTTTGCGAACTCAGGAGAATCGGATGAGACGTGAAGAGCATGTTCATGACGCTCTTCTAGAACAGGATGGTCAACAGGTGGTAAAATCGAATTGACATGATCGCCGACCAATGGTTGGTCGGGAACAAGCTGGGTAGAGCCAGGTTCAGGAAGAGGAGACTGAACAAGAGAGCTATGTAAACCAACCTTGTGGTCAGCAGAAGGACAGTCTGCAGTTGCAGAAAGACGTTGATATCCAGCAGGGAGTTAGGGTGAGGGAACTGCAAGACTTTCCAAAACAGAGGAGGCTTTGTCCATGAGTGGGCAAAGGTGAAGGAAATGATTGCCTTCACAAAGTTTGCAGGGGAATCTTATCTTCCCTTTTCCCTTAGTATTCCCAACGGATGCGATAACATCGCCGTGAGCTTCAGTGGACGACGAAGGTTGGGCCAGATCACGAGACCATATTCTTAAGATCCTGGGAATACCAGGACAATCACGAAGAAGATGGTTTTCCTTGCATAATCTGCAAGGAAACTTAACCTTGTGCAGAGGAGTGGGAAGGAGTCTGTCTTCTGTTGTCCGTGATGGAACAACAGTTGTGCTTGTGGTCGTTATTGTGTTTGTAACCGTTCCCTTAGCAGACGTCTTCTTCTTTGTCTTCTTCTTCTTCTTCTTACCCACCTGGGTACTCAAAACGAGACTTTCACCAGGCGAAGTAGAAGAAGGAGACGTTGAAGTAGGTGTCGAAGGGGAGGGGTCCACCTTAGGTTCAACAGGATGTTGTGCAGGTGGAGGGACTGATGGAGTATCAGCCGACATAGTAGGGACCGCAGAGTTTGAAAATAACCAAACCGGCAACCCGACAGTTAGCCCTGGAAGGGATAACGTCACCATGTAAAGAGCACCAGCATTCCCAGGAGAAGGGAAATGACCAAGATTCCCGTTAGGTGGGAAACTTGGGTTGGTGGACCCTGAAAAAGCTGCCATAACAAAACGAAATCCTACTCAAGCTAGCGCACACAAGATCTAACCGGGTAGTGTAATCGTGGCCAGATAAATTTTAAGACACTTGACTTGACCTTTTCATCTTTAAAGAGTTGAGAAAAGGACGAAAAGATGACTCTAGTCTCCTTCGATTGTTTAATGAGCACAAAGTGACAAGATGCTCACTTACACCTTTTCTGTTAGACAGTCTGAAAAGGATCAAAAGTTGACTACTCTGGAAATCTGGGTAAAAGGGTTTGCCAAACAATCCGTAAAACTGCTTATACACCTTGGTGATCAGATGAACACGAAGGACTTCCCGTATTGCAGTCAATCTTTCTGAATGCTGTGTTCAGTGGATTACGGCTTGTAGGGCGGCAGACTCGGCTTCCTATGGATCAAAGGTTGCAAGCCTATAGGGGTCTCCCTATATATACTCGACGCTACATGGGAGCACAGTCCGTACTGGCACCTACCGTTTCACCGTGGAGGAATCACCCAACCACTCAACGATAAACTACCAGGTTTAACGACGCCGGAACACGTCTCTAACCTAGACCTCTAGAATGTGAGCGTTAAGTTTCAATGCGTTGTTAGGTTCATTGAATTCATTTTATGGTTTATCTTTGATTAAGTCTCAGTTTCCGGTCTTACTGTATGTGATCTCTTGAAATGTCCTAAATGCAACTATATGTGAAAATTGTATCGTTTCGTTCAATGAATTCTAGCTACAGAAGAGTTGAGAGTTTCGTACAAACAAAATGATTACAAAAATCCTAATGCAGCTAATAACAAGAAAGGAAAATCTTTTCTTTTTCCTTTTTAAAAGCAAAAATTAACATAAAATGCTAATTAATGAAAAGCAAAAATCTTTTTTCTTTTCTTTTAAAAATAGTATGATGCACTTAATGGATTTCAAGATATATGCACAAACCGATAATTCACTTAAAAGAATCTAAAACCAAATCTGAAACATGAACAATAACCCAGCAAAGCAAAGAAAACACCAAGATCTTCAAAGAACTATGTAATCTAAGTCCCAATGAAGTCAGGTAAAAACAAACAAGCTAAAAGTGAGGTACTTGCAGCATATAATGCAAAACTCATACAAATACGAGAGGAATGTGGAAATCAATCAATAAAATGACTGGATCAGCAAATCACAAATCCGACAGAAGGCTCGATAACAAAGCCACAAGGGCCAAGATGTAAAATCGATGGACAAAGGCGAACAACTGAAGGATGGAAAGAACAACCAGCCAAATAACAGTCCAACAAACTTCCAGGAGGTATAAAAAGAGCAAAAAGACACAGATCCAAGCTTAAGAGACTGACAAACAAGCTAATTTAAAAAATTAACCAGTGTGGCACGACTGTCAGGCTACAACTCGCGCTAAACAGAGATTGGCGCTAGTTGTCTGAGAGCAACAAGCGCCAATCAGCGCGACTGTCTGAAGGAAAAATGCGCTAATGAAGTTTACCAGGAAAAAAAACAAAACGGATAGACCTAGGCTTGGTTTACAGTGTCTAAAATGAGCCAGCAAGCAAAAAACAGTAAGAACTTTAACCCAAAAAGTTATTCAGACCAATAAACAAGAGAAAAATCGACATGCAAGGCAAGGTTGAAATTGTTCAGTTTGTAAACTGAACCGGAGATCGACTGAAGTGGCGTTGATATACTTCACTTCTGCATAGCAGGAGTGTTTCGAAGGCTACCTGGCTGCTCTTCAGACTCCATCCACAATTTACAAATCAAACAATACAAAAACAATCAACAAGTTTCTCCCCAGTGGAGTCGCCAAATTATTGAACTGGTAAATCCCCTCTGCGGACAGAGGCGATCCCACTCGCCCAACACGGGTCTAGCAACAATCACACACGCTACACGCAGGTTCCTAATTGCATAAATCAAAGATCGATAAGAATGATCTACCTGGAATCCAACGCTATTTGTTGTAGAAGAAACGTTGCTCCCGTCCTTTAGCTTTGGCTGGTCACAATCCTTACGCTCCACGTAAACGGACACCTGCACAAGCAAAGAACAATACCAACACAAGCGTAAAATCCAGTATATGCAATTATATATCGGTCAGATAAGATATAACTCAAATATCATCAGAAGACACATGAGTGGAACCATAATGATAGTCGTTCATTAATCAGTAAAAACAGAGAAAGATTACAACCAAAAGGGCCTAACGTTGAACCTCCTCTGACTGGGCCAGCAGCTAAATACGCCTTGCAAAGTGACCTCTTCTCTCTCAATATTTTGGCAACATAACCCCTCTATGACTCTCAATTCTCATTATCAATCCAGCATGAACTTGGCACTCACAATAGCTCTAGTAAAACTAGTTGTTTTAATGCAGGGTGACAGTCATTTATAGACAGAGGAGGAGGAAGTATGCATTGTATCCGGACACCTACTGAAGATTTGGCATTGTCCCAGAATAGCCACTGAACTTGGTTTTCACGGGTAAGAAGATGACACTCGACCACTTCGATGAGATTTTTCCCCAGAGAACTACATGAGCAATGAAGGAAAAAACACTTCAGTTCGCGTTGGCTAAAAATCATAACCAAATTTGGGTGGCGCGGGCTTTTTCTGTGACAGAGCGTCCATGGGCGCGCCCTCTTTGGAGGAACTGACCCACTGGCGCGGGTAAGACACTGTGGACCCGCGCTAATGGAAAAAGGGAACTTTTTAGGGCTAATCTGCAAAAGGTGTCTTCAAGTATTTTGAAGTTCATACTTAGGAGAATCCAATGCAAGTGTTTTTAAGTTGTGTCACTGGTCACAGGTCTGTAAATGTGTCCTCCAGTGTGCGAAAGCAAGGGTAACAAGGACGGTGACCAACGGTGACAAATTACTGCGTAACACATATGCAAGTGCAGTCGGTAGCTTGATGTATGTCATGGTATGTACTAGACTAGACATTGCACATGCAGTGGGAGTATTGAGCAGGTTTATGTCAAAACCAGGGAAGGAGCACTGGACAACAGAGAAGCGGGTTTTCAGGTATTTGCGTGGCACTAGTGATTATGGTTTGTGCTACCAAGGAAGACCAGGATTGGACAGAGTGTTGGATATCCGTGGCTTTGTTGATGCAGACTGGGCTGGAGATCTAGATCAGAGAAGATCTACAAGTGGGTATGTGTGTAACCTATTTGGAGGTGCAGTCAGTTGGATGAGTAAGAAACAATCTGTAGTGGCACTATCAACTACAGAGGCAGAATACATGGCAGCCACTCATGCAAGCAAGGAAGCAGTCTGGTTGCAGAGATTGTGTTCAAGTATGGGGTTAGTACAGGGAGCTATAAGGATAGACTGTGACAGCCAAAGTGCAATTTTCTTGGCAAAGAACCCTGCTTATCATTCAATGACAAAGCACATTGATGTTCAGTATCACTTTGTGAGGGATATGATAGAAGACAAAAAGGTGTTGCTGGTAAAGGTGGACACTTTGAAGAATACTGCAGATGCATTGACAAAATCTATGAGCTCTGAGAAGTTCTCTTGGTGTAGAGGAACAATGGGCGTTTCAGGGCTGGAAAAATGACTAAGCTCTCCTGTGGCCCCCTGTGGAAAGAAAACAACAAGTGGGAGATTGTTGGGTTGTGTTATATTCTTTCCACGATTAACCTACGTAGTGAACCGGGAGGGGGGGCGGAGCCCCTCCTTCGTTGTGCCGATTGCGCAATGGGGGGGTCATAGGGGGGGCGGCAACCCCCCTTTGTTATGTCAATTGTGCAATGGGGGGGTGAAAGGGGGGGCGTCATCCCCCCCTGTCTGGGCGGTTTGAGGGGGGCAGGTAGCCCCCCTCTACGGGGTCCGAGGCAGCGCCCCAGGAAAAAAAAAATTGGACCCTATATTAGGTTGGGCGAACCTTCCTATGGTTTTTGGTCCATGGTTTTGGACACGATGGTTTTCAGTCCATGGTATTGGATGTTTCAGCATGTATAAATATGTATTGTAACATTGAAAGGAACATAATGAAAAATCAAGTTGGTAGTCCTAGTTTTGGGATCCAATGGGAAATCTCTGTGTATATGTGTTTTATGTGTTATGCTCTCGCATTTTTATTTTTCCTGTGATTTAGAATTCGTATGCAGGTAATTTCTGTACAAGGTTAAAACCTACACCGTGGAAAGGAAAACATACAATAGAAATACATCTAATCATTCAATCACAATGAGCACAGTATTTCTGTGGGGAACCCAACTAGGAAAAACCCCTCCTCTTTTTATATTATATCAGATGAGAAAATTGATCTATTATGATGATAGCTTCAATCCTTGAAGCTCAACCTACACTACAATAATGATCTCTTCCTCTTGAGTCTACTCTAGAAAATATTTATCCAATATAAGCCTCATACTCCTCTTATTGCCTTGCGCAATTCCTGAGGAAATTAGTTCCTAAAGAATAGGAAAATATCTTATTTTCTTGGACAATTTGAAAGATAAAATCATCACCTACTACATGAAAACACTGTACACTCACTAGTATACAATAATGATTACATTGATGCCTTTTTCCTCCACTCAACTAGGAAATTCGAATTACATTCATGACTAGGGCTATTTTTAGTAAATTGACTAGTTAAATGAGAGATCAGTGAGTTAACAATAGTTACAACTACTCAATTGAACTCATACTGACTCTATTCATGACTAGAGCTCTGATAACTAAGTTTCACTAACTATAACTCCATTAGATTACTAGATCTTAGCAATCAACTCATGTACAACTCTACTTATTTCCCACAAACTCAAATTAGCCGAATTAACTAAGTAACTTGACCATGTCACTCCTGGTAATTACAACTCAAGTCATCTTGTTGATGTGAAAATTTGAATTTCTCCATTTAACTATGACACAAGTCAAATGAAGTCTTTTCTTACTACAATTTAACACTCCCTCTTAGCAAGAAAAGGGTTCTGAACCACCCCTATCCTGCTCCTATATAACTCGAACTTGCCTCTTGAGAAAGCCTTTTTAAAAATTCTTGCATTCTCATCCTCTGTGGGAATGTACTGCAACATGATGATCTTCCTTTATACACAATATCTCAAGTGATGGCACCTGATGTGTGTATGCTTGGACCTATCATGAAACACTAGATTTTTAGAGAGTTTGATATAGCTCTGATTATCACATTGAATCAATGTAGGCTCCATCCCATGCCTGAATAGACCAACTAGGATCTTCCTCATCCAAATAGACTCTCATGTTGGTTGAATAACATCCATGTAATCGACCTCTACTGACTTGAGTGCTACAAAACTTTGTTTCTTGTTGTACCAAGAATTTGATGTTGACCCAGCATTGAAGATAGCTCCTGATGTTCTCTTCTCATCTGATGGAATTCCTACCAAATCTTCATCCTTGAAGCCTTGGAGATTCACACCATATTTTTTTTGTGCCATAAACCAAAATCTACTATGCCTTTGAGGTATTTTAGAATATTTCTTGTTGCTTTCCAGTGAAGCTTGGTAGGCTCCACGTAAACTAGTTAAGTTTATTAACTACAAAATAAATATTAGGCCTTGTGTTCATCAAGTACATCAAGCACCCCACCAACTTTCTATATATAGTTCCATCTACTACCTCTATTGTAGAATCATCCCCTTCCTCTAGTTAGTAGCTAGAGTAGTTTCCATGGGCTTGCAATCCTCCTTATGAAATCTCTAATGGATTTGAGAGGTGTACTTCCCCTAGTCAACAAAAATCTCTCCATCTCCCTACCACACCTCCAAACCAAGGAAGTAGTGCACCAATCCCA
Source organism: Pinus taeda (assembly GCA_000404065.3). Taxonomy (NCBI): domain Eukaryota; kingdom Viridiplantae; phylum Streptophyta; class Pinopsida; order Pinales; family Pinaceae; genus Pinus; species Pinus taeda. The sequence goes on along the minus strand of APFE031121282.1, from coordinate 96,919 downwards.
TATCCTTCATATCAAACTATATTTCAAGGTCCTCCTTGTAAGATTAGATCAACCTCTCATCTCCTAAGATGAGAAAACTACCATATACCAAAATGTAGTAGATATTGGCATCTACTTCACTCTTAGTGAATCCCAATCAACTAAAATAGGAATCTATATGTGTACCAAGCACGAGGTGTCTTCTTGAAATCATAGAGGGCTCTCCTGAATCTACACACACATGTCTCCTTATAAAATGTCTCAAATTATTCAGGCTTATCAATGTAGATCTCTTCCTCAACCATTCCATTGAGGAAGGCAGTCTTAACATCCATTTGGTGGATTTTCCACTGAAATTGTGCTTCTAATGCTAGTATGGCCTTGATAGTTGCCACAGGCAAAAATGTCTCATAATCAACTCCCTCCACCTGTGAGAAGCCTTTGGCCACTAATCTAGCCTTTTACTTCTCAACACTGCCATCAACTGCATGTTCTGCCTTATACAACCACCTGGAGCCAATAACAATTTTTCCCTCAAGTCTAAGCACAACCTCCCAAGCATCATTCTTCATGATGGAGTAATACTCCTCCACCATGGCATCTACCCACACCTGCTAGAAATTTCCTCCTTAAATGAAGAAGGTTCATAATCAATCAATTTTGTCACGAGTTCCATATATATGGTATATATGTCTAGTGATCTCCTTTTTTCTGCGCAAGGAGATAGGAGTTCCAACCTGCTCTTGAGCTTCCTCCACCAACCTATCTACCTCCTTAGTTCTCTTCGTCCCTTCTCTTGAAGGATCTGTGTGAGTGGGTGCCTACACTTGACCTACTCTCTGCTCCTCCACATGTGGCTACTCCACAACATCTTGTGGATCTAACTGGGGTTCCTCATTTGGAGCTATAAGCTCCACCTTTGTTGGAATACTCAGCTCTCACTCTAGATAGCTTCTCATGGCCTTCTCCTCATCAAATTTGACATCTCTCCTCATCACAATCATCCTAAGTGAAGGAATATACACCCCGTAAATATGAGGTGTCTCTTTGTATCCTACAAAGATCTCCCTCTCTACAATAGGTTCCATCGTTTTTTGCTATCTTTGGTGGCATGACAATAGATCATGGATCCAAAAATGTGAAAGTGGGAGAGATCTGGATTTCTTCTAGATAAAGCTTCTTTAGGTATGATCATTCCAATAATTTTGTGAGGGCTTCTATTTTCAAATAAATAGCTGTATTGGGTGCTTCTACCCATACATATAGTGGCAGTCCCTAGTCATGTAACATTTCTCTTGTATCCACTACAATGCTTTTATTTTTCCTCTCTGTCACCCCATTTTTTTGTGGGTTGTGAGGTGCAGTAAAATTGCTTCTAATACCCTCCTTGGAACATAATTCTTTGAAGGAATTAGACACATACTCTCCTCCATTATCACTTCTCAGGGATTTAATTTTTTGACCAATCTCATTTTCAAATAAGGCTTTGAATTCAACAAACTTTGAATAAATATCATATTTATTAATCATAAAATAGATCCAACATTTGCAAGAAAAATCATCTACAAAGATCACATAATACATGTGCTTTGCAATTGAGACTGTAGAAAATCGTCCACACACATTTGAGTGAACTCGCTCCAAGATGGCTACAACTCTACTATCTTGGCCATGGAAGGAGGATTTAACATATTTCCCAAGAGTACATCCCTTGCAAGCATCATGTTGATCAAGGGTGTATTTTGGAATTCTAGTGGTGATTTGATGCATTATTTTCAAAGCTCCATGTTGTGGGGTCCCATGCACCCTTGTCAGAGCTCTCCATTTGCTTGGCCCTTAACACGTTATACCTTACTACTCAATGCAACACATGTATCTACCTCTAGCTTGTAGATATTTTTAACTCGAACACTATTTTTTTTTACTTGTCCAATAGCAACATGCTTCCGATAAGATCTCCCCTGACTGAACACCACATCATATCCATGATATTCAAGTACAACCACAAAAAATAAATTTGTCTTCATATCAGGCACATACATTATTCTTTAGGTCAATTTGAGAGAATCCCTCTTAAAGGGATAGTGTCAATCCCTTTAGTATTACACTTCACATCATCTCCAAGTTCTATGTGTAATTGTATTTCCTCCTCCAGACTACTAAAGAACTCCTTATTTCATGTCATATGAAGTGAAGAACCAGAATCTATGTACCATACAATTCCTCATACAGTACTTGCCATGCATGCAATCAAGGTGAAATCCAACTCAAATCCTGATGTGATAGCATCACCTCTTTCTTCTCCTCCAGACTTCTTACTGGATTTCTTATGTGGACACTTAGTGGCATAGTGTCTTGTTGATAGTGTTGGACCCGCCAACATGTCAGGGGATCTCCCTGGTAAGAAGTCCCAATTAGACCTCAAACCATTTGGTGTATGAGTCCCAACAGTGGGTCGTACAGTATCACCTTGACCGTGGTTTCACACATAGACAAGTAAGGTGTCCCTGTTGGTAGCAAGGGTGTGACAGTTGCAGCAAGTCAAGGAAGGTGCATGAACGGTTCTAACACACAAAATGTGGGGTGAGTGCACCCCTTAGAAACCTGTGATAGCACGCAACTTGGAAGGGAACACACGAGCAAAGATGCATCAAAAGCTAGAAAGCAAGTTAGAGAGCAATCCAAAGTGATGGTTAAACCAATCAGCACATTTTAGTAAGATTCATACATACTTATACAGAATAGTCCATACATGCATGCATAACCAAATAGATACGTATATCATATAGAGTAAACAAGGTAGCTAGAATACAATATGACATATGCATGAAACGTGTTGGATATTTTATATTAATAAGTGTAAGTTCGAATCATACAATAGATCCATGTTCACCCACTATTCTCGATAGCAGAATGTTATAGTCACAACCACCTGCTCCTCCAAAGAGATATACTAGATCTGCACAATGGAGAAGCCAAGGCTCATTCCAATATTATCTAAGTTCTCTCTAAGATACTCCTATAGGAAGCTTGGTTGACCAAAATCCTATACAATGAGTTATGAGGAACTATATATAGCAAAGGGCGGGGTGGCCCTTGACATTCCCCTTTGTAACAGTTCATCTACCCTCATGACTCTTCATCTACTTTATGGTTGTTACATCCAACTATCGACACTTGAACTTACAATTGACAAGACATTACATACAATCTGAAAATGTACGCATGTGAGACAAAATAGGCTTGAGCAAGCCATGTAAGATATCACTATGACTCGGACAACTGCGAGAAGACCAGCTATTCAACATCCTCATGGTGGTCGACAGTAGCGAACTGATGCCAAGCTCGGTAGGCTATGATGGTGTCCGTGTACTCTATGGTGACATCTTTCTGGAAACAAACTCTTGCCTCCATAGCATCCGGGTACACTCCTCTAGCTCCTTTGTCCAACTCGTCTGATAACATGTGCATCATTGCCTTGAGTGATGCCAGACTAGCAACATACTTGTGCATGGTGTTTGCACTGATCACCAAGTCTGAGCTAGTGGCTATGCGCATCAACTCGTCACAGTACAAGTCAAGCTCCAATCAGACCTGTGCCTTTGTCTTTTCCTGGATGAGTGTCCCAATTATGGATCACATGTGCACGCATAACAACATCCATACTCCTAAATACTCATGGATGGGAAGCCTGTAGACTAGTGATGAGATGTGGGAGATATTCATAGTTTCCATCTAACTCCAAATGCATGACTTCAAATCGACCGCTCTGGGCTTCATCATCTGAGGAAATAAATAGATATTCATTGTCCATGTTTGCATGCAATAAATAGTAGCATGCATGTTCAATAAGATATGTACTCTCCTTGCACACCGCTGCTGCCAACTGTTGAGATGGAAAAATGCCTTATGCATGGTGCCAAACTTGGAATATAATGCCCACATGACTATGTCAAGGGACAATACTTCATCCGGTATTGCCTTCTTCAACTCTGTTCTTGCAGATGTTGTAACCAATTCTCCTCCATTCTTGGTCGTTTGTAACTCCTTAGCCATTCTCTTGTTCTCAACTATCAGGAAGTGAACACTCGAGCTAGTGGCTATGACATATGATCTCGTAGCATTGGCCAATTTTGTTGGATGTTTGCGCATGTTAGACACGATCACTCGTTCCTGAAACTATGCAGGAGATGTGTTATCATCCTGAGTTGACACTCTACAAGATTTCACAACTCTATGTTGGGATTCATCGAATGAGATGTTATGCATCTCCTCTTCTGGATTGTCTCTAAGGATCTCAGTGTCTCCTTGGTCGCTTGGGACTTGCTCTACTTTTGGATCCAGTGAAGTTAGTGGCTCAACCTCTTGGTGGTGAGGCATGAGTTTGATGTCTTGTTCTAACTCCTATTGCTCCATGTCCGTATACATCTTCGCAAGTTCTTGTTCAATCTCTTAAGAAAAGCCTTTCTCTTGCGATGCTCACCCTATCTGCCTGATGCCACCATTCGAATGAGTCTACTACTTGTATAGGAACAGTTTCATCTCTTTGTACATGTTGTTCCCCCTACTGTACTTGTTCCTATTGTGCTTTCTTCTCCTGTCAGTGCAGCTCCTGTTACTTCCAGAGTTTCTCCTTCAACTCATGCAACTCCTTCTATGTTTTCTCCATTCTCCATTTTTCTCTCCGTCTTTACGCATTCCTCTTATTGCGTTGTTGCCTCTTCACCTCTATTTCCAAAGTTTATTTCTACACAAGTGGTCCTTCTCAGAACATGCATCTTTGTTCCTCCCCCATTTATCGACAATCTTCCTCTTGCCCTTGTTGTGCACTGGTATGTTTACCTCTATTGCTGTTGTTGCTGGTGCTCTCTGGGATTCTGCTTCACGGTGCTTCGCTAACCATTCCACAGCAAGGCCGACTGGTTCATTGGGTCTGGAGAAGCTATAAAAATATCTCCATGGGTCTCCCTCCGCCCAATGACATGCCTCGTGGATCCACTAAAACTGTGCTCTCATACAGTGATCTTTTACAAGACAACGTTGGTCATACAAATTGTAGCTTCGTGCATCAAATGGATATTTCTTGATCTCCTCTACTTCAACATCCGTGTGCTTGGAATTCTATATCTCGTATAACCTGATCTGCAACAGAAGAGGAGGCCAAGGTGCCTTCTTCTTTCGGTGCAACCTAGTTGTCAATCCTGTTGAGATGTGGAATGATACTTCCTGCATGATGAGTTTTTCCAAGGCAAACTTTGGTAGAACATGCGGAGGCTTCTCTGCATTGTACATCCGTATGAAGGTGTCGGACGGTGAGGCATACCAATCTTCTATTTTGATCAGCATCCATTGTTTCCCTCGACATGTAGGGTGGATCCTATTCAAATATCATCTTGTACACCACAGTGACAAAATGATCGGACAACTGTGTGATAACACCCCTGAAGCTGAATTCAGACAACATTTTACAATAAGTGTTCACAAAGGTCTCTACTGATGTCCATCCCCACTCCAAACCCAGAAAATCCTGACTGGGCACAGATTGTATCCAAGATGTAAGCAAACATGTAGATTTCTGCCTCCTGACCTTTGGGCGGCTGTCGAGCTCTTGCTACCTATTCCTTCAGCTGGTGAGCCAACATGTCGGACCAATTGCATGTTTTTCCTTCTCTAACCAGTGGGTCCAACGCGATCACCCAACTCTGCGGGAAGGTTTCCATGCTCACTTGGCCATATAAGCGACATGTAAATATGACCAAGTATTGATATGCCTTGCATAGTATCTTCATCTTGAAGACCTGGTTGGGTGTCATCCTGAATTTGGTCGGCTCCTTCACCCAGTTCTTCAAGATATCTTTGGAGTTGGAATTGTTGTTGGGTATGTTGAAGGGTGTCTCCATGGTGATCATGAGCTTCGACATATGATACATCTATTCATAATCCTATGCCCTGAAGGTAGCAATCTTTGTCCTACTGAAACTTCTCAATGTCATCGTCTCGGGATCAGTGTGTGAGATGATCCAATGTATCATGTCCGCGCATGGGAACACGGGATACCTGCATGAAATCTGGTACAAGCTAAACTTGTGGATGTTCACATAGACTTCGTGGTCTTCGAGATCTTCCCCAAATGTGCCTGCAAATGCATCATTGACCTCTTTCCATTTCAGCTTGATGTCCTTGTCTACAATCAGCTTGGTGTTTTCATAGATCGGCAAACATGTAGACACTCGCTTAATTGTTGCTCCAGTTTGTTGGGTTGTGTTATATTCTTTCCATGACTAGCCCATGTAGTTAACCGGGGTTAGAGGGGGGACAGAGCCCCCCCTTCCTTGCGCCAATTGCGTAGCAGAGGGATCATAGGAGGTTTTAGGGCTGAAAGTAACCCCCTCTATGGGGTCCGGGGCAGCACCCCAAAAAATTTTGTTTTTTGGACCATATATTAGGTTGGGTGGAGCTACCTATGGTTTTGTGCATGATTTTCGCACATGGTTTTGGATGCGATGGCTTTTGGTCCATGGTTTTGGAAACGATGGTTTTTCAGTCCATGGTATTGGATACTTTGGAATGTATAAATATGTACAGTAACACTGAAAGGAAAATAATGAAAAATTGAGCTGGTAGTCCCAATTTTGGGATCCATGGGAAAATCTCTATGTATATGTGTTTTGTGTGTTATGCTCTCTCATTATTTATTTTCTGTGTTTTATAATTTGTATGCAGGTAATTTCTGTATAGGGTTAAAACCTACATTTGGTATCAAAGTTGTTTTGGCTTCAAGGGGATGCCTTTGTTGCTGAGGGGTTTCGCTCATGCCTATGGTAGACCTTGTTCAGTGGGAAATCTACGAGATCAATTCTGGTGGTGAAAGAAGACAGGGAGTAGTGGAAAGATAGAGATCAAGAAATTTAATGGTCAGAGTTTTGAGTTGTGGAAACTCAAGATGTAGGATCTGTTGGTGGATAAATATCAATGGATCGTGGTAGATCCAGGTACTAAACCAACGGGAGTGTCCAATGAAGAATGGAAGAAGTTGGATTGGAAGGCAAAGAGCACAATATAATTGTGTGTCTCAAATTCAGTATTGTTGAATGTATCAGGGGAAGCTATGGTTAAGGCTTTGTGGGATAAGTTAGGGAATTTGTACCAATCTAAGTCTCTGGTGAATAAACTGTTCCTGTAGAAAAAGTTGTATAACCTGAGGATGAAAGATGGAAACTCGGTGATAGAGCATATGAACACATTTAATACTATGATAAGTTAGTTATTATCTATTGATATCAAAATTTCAGATGAATATAAGTGCATCAATTTGTTGTGTTCTTTACCAGATTCGTGGGATAGTCTGGTTATTGCAATAGGTAGCAATACAATTGCCTTGCAGTTTGATGAAATAGTCTCATCCTTGTTGACAGAGGAGATGAGACAGAAAAATATGGAGAGCTAGAATGGTGATGCCTTGTCTATATGAGGATGGTTCCAGAACAGAAACAAAAATAAGTCATCGAGTGGGAGATCTAAATCTCTAGGAAAACCTATAAAGGTGGTGTGCTGGAAATGCGAAAAGGAAGGGCACTAAAAAAGGGATTGTAAATCTAAAGGTCCTGATAAAGGAAAGGGATCTGATGATGCTCCTTCTGCAGAGGTGAAAACCACCTCAGATGAAGGTGGAGATGTGTACTTGGCTTCTTCAAGTACACATGTAGATCATGAGGCAAAGTTGATTAACTCAGGTGCATCCTTTCACTTCACTCCCCATAGAGAGTGGTTCTGCGAGTATGAGAAATATGATGGTGGTGATGTCTTCTTAGGGGATGATAGGAAGGTTATAATCATTGGTCGCAAAAAATTAAAGTTGAAGTTGTAAGGTGGAAGGGTTAGAAAACTTTTGGGTGTTATGCATATTCCTACATTGGCCAGAATTCTGATTTCCGTAAGCAAGCTAGATGATGCAGGTGTAAAAAGACTATTCGAGAAGGATACCTGTAAGATGGTTCAGGGAGCACTGGTATTGATGCAAGGAATTCAGATTGGAACTCTGTACAAGCTGCAAGGTAGCACTGTTGTTGATGGGTGCAACAATTTTGTGGTTCCTGAAAGAGGAGCAGAAAATCTAGTGGTCTCTAGAGAGAAGACCATGATGTGGCATAAAAGGCTTGGACATATTGGAGAGAAGGGCCTTCGAATACTTCATGGTAAAGTTATGGTAGAAGATACGAGTAATAGCTCTATGGATTTTGATTTCTGCGAAAATTTTGTATATGGGAAGAAGAATCGAGTGAGTTTCCCCTCTAATGGCAAGAGGACGAAACAAATATTAGACCTTGTGCACAGTGATGTGTTTGGACCTATGAAGGTTCCATCACTGGGTAAGTCTGTGTACAATGTATAATTTATATATGACTTCTCAAGGAATACATGGATATATTTCCTTAAGAAGAAATCTGAAGTCTTTGGCAAGTTTAAAGAATTTAAGGCTCTGGTGGAAAACCAGATAGAGAAGAAGATAAAGGTGTTGAGGGCAGATAATAGTGGAGAGTTTTGCAATGGGGAATTTGAAGAATTCTATAAGAAGTGTTGTATAGCATGGAAGAAGACTACTCCATAAACACTTGAGCAAAATGGAGTTGCAGAAAGAATGAAAAAGACATTGATGGAAAGAGCAAGAAGCATGCTCAATGGTGCCAGGTCAGGACATGAATTCTGGGCAGAGGCAGTGAAGACAGCATGTTACCTGGTCAATAGATCACCTTCATTAGTGTTGGAGGATAAGACTCCAAAAGAGGTATGGACTGGTATGTAACCCTATCTTTCACATATGAGGGTATTTGGATGTGATGCATATGTACATGTTCCAAAAGACAAACGAACCAAGTTGGATAGTAAATCTGAAAAGTGCATCTTTATTGGGTATAAGGATGTTTTAAAGGGTTATAAGCTTTGGAACCTAGTAACAAGGAACGTTGTGTATAGCCAAGATGTGGTGTTCAGAGAGGTAAAATACGTTATTAAACATGAAGTCCAACCAAATGAACCTAAGAAGATAGATTTTGAGCTTAAGGGGGAAGAATCAGACTCTACATCAGAGGAAGAATCAGAAGATGAAGAGCCACAAACTATAGGTGTGAGAAAATTAGTTCGAGAAAGAAGGCAGCCAGAAAGGTATAGTCCATCTACTTTTTGTTCAAATTTTTCTTTATCTATTACTGATGATGATCTCAGAAATATCAAGGAAGTAGTAGATTCATAGGATGGAAAACTTTGGAAAGAGGCCATGGTTGATGAAATGGCATCTTTGCACAAAAATGAGGCTTGGGATCTGGTGGAGTTGTCGGCTAGAAGGAAACCCATTGGCAGCAAATGGGTGTTCAAGAAGAAAACAAATGCATAAGGAAAGGTGGAGAAATACAAAGCTCGTTTGGTAGCAAAATGTTATTCCAAGGTGCTGAGAATTGATTTTGGTGATATTTTTTCTCCTGTTTCCAAGGTAACTTCTATTAGATTACTTTTATCTGTTGCTACTGCTTTTGATTTTGAAGTAGAATAGATGGATGTGAAGGCAACATTTCTTCATGGGGATCTGGAAGATGAAATCTACATGAAGCAACCTGAAGGCTTTACGATGAAGGGTAAGAAAGAAATGGTATGCAAGTTAAAGAAGTCTTTGTATGGATTAAAACAGTCACCAAGGATGTGGTATCATAAATTTGATACATTTATACGGGACTTGGCTTCACCAAAAGCAAAGTAGATCACTGTGTGTATTTTAAATTAATTGGTGATCGTGTTATTTATCTGGTTTAATATGTGGATGATATGTTGCTGGTTGGAAATGACAAAGAAATTATCTAGGATTTGAAGACCCAATTTTCCTTCAAATTCGACATGAAAGATCTTGGTGTTGCAAACTATATTTTGGGAATGGAAATTAAAAGAGACCAGGAAAAGAGGAAGCTTTGGTTAAATCAGAGGAAGTATGTTGAGACAATACTGCAGAGGTTTAATATGCAGGATAGTAAACTGGTGAAGGTTCATATTCCTGTAGGTGTGACGTTATCTGTTGAACATTGTCCCAATACACAAGAAGAGGAAGAGGACATATCCCATGTTCCATATGCAGGTTCAATCAGTAGCTTGGTGTATGCAATGGCTTGTACTAGACAAGACATTGCACATGCAGTGGGAGTATTGAACAGTTTTATGTCAAAACCAAGTAAGGAGCACTGGACAGCAGTGAAGCGAGTTTTCAGGTATTTGCGTGGCACTAGTGATTATGGTTTTTGCTACCAAGGAAGACCAGTATTTGACAGAGTGTTGGATATTTGTGGCTTTGTTGATGCAGACTGGGCTGGAGATATGGATCAGAGAAGATCTACAGGTGGGTATGTGTTTAACCTATTTGGAGGTACAGTTAGTTGGATGAGTAAGAAATAATCTGTAGTGGCACTATGAAATACAAAGGCAAAATACATGGCAGCCGCTCATGCAAGCAAGGAAGCAGTTTGGTTGCATAGATTGTGTTCAAGTATGGGGTTAGCACAGGGAGCTATAAGGATAGATTGTGACAGCCAAAGTGAAATTTTCTTGGCAAAGAACCCTGCATATCATTCAAACACAAAGCACATTGATGTTCAGTATCACTTTGTGAGGGATATGATAGAAGACAAAAAGGTGTTGTTGGTAAAGGTGGACACTTTGAAGAATACTACAGATGAACTGACAAAATTTGTGAGCTCTGAGTAGTTCTCTTGGTGTAGAGAAACAATGGGCGTTGCAGGGTTGGATCAATGACTAAGCTCTCTTGTGGCCCATTGTGGAAAGAAAACAACAAGTGGGAGAATGATGGGTTGTGTTATATTCCTTCCACGACTAGCCTACGTGGTTAACTTGGGGGGTTAGAGGGGGGGGGTGGCCCCCCCTTCTTTGCACCGATTGTGTAGCGAGGGCGTCACAGGGGGTTTGAGGGGTGCAAGTAATCCCCTTTATAGGGTTCGGGGCAGCGCCCTAGGAAATTTTGTTTTCTGGACCCTATATTAGGTTGGGCAGACCTACCTATACTTTTGTGCATGATTTTTTCACATGGTTTTGGACGCGATGGTTTTTGGTCCATGGTTTTGGATGCAATGGTTTTTTGGTCCATGGTATTGGATGCTTCGACATGTATAAATATGTATTGTAACATTGAAAGGAAAATAATGAAAAATCAAGTTGGTAGTCACAGTTTTGGGATCCAAGGGAAAATCTTTGTGTATATGTGCTTTATGTCTTATGCTCTCGCATTGTTTATTTTCTGTGTTTTAGAATGAATTTGTATGCAAGTAATTTCTATACATGGTTAAAACCTACACAGTTTCACTTCCATCACTGTCCTTTTATCCTGCTCTCTTGGAGGCCATTGATCCTAAACTGTTGAGAAGCGGACGAACACTTGCTAGATCTGGAGACATAGAGACATGCATGCAAATAAATTTGTTAGCTAAAACAAAGAAAACTTGAGGAAAAAAATACAACATACTTGGGGATTGACTGGCAAGGATTGCGCAATATTTCTTGGGAGGCAGGGAGACTAGCTGCGAGAACTACACAAAAAGCAAGTTGGGTTGCTGGGAGAAGGTTGGTTGTTGGAATCACACAATGCAAAATCCAAATTGGCCTATTGGCTATTGGAAGTGCACAATGCTCAATATCTACTGGTAATGACTGGAGGCCTAGTGACTACATTGCACAATTTTCTGGGCCAATAGTCATTGCCTCTCAGAATTGCGCAATGCAAGGCTAGAGGAAAGTCACTTGGCAAAAATGAACATTTTCTGAGAGGAAGGCAGAGCCTTCCCTCTTAGGATTGTGCAATGTTTTCTTGGTGAGGCAGAGTCAGGGCCAAGGTTGCTCAGACCCGTCGATGGGCAACTGAAATCAAATGTGAAGGTGAATGAATGGTTATACTAAGTGTAAGTAGGAGTGAATGATCATGTATGCAAAGTATGAATGAAAGATTCAGAACATGGAACAACATGCATGTGTTTGAAGTGAGTCGCTAAATTGAGAATCGTTCGTGCATGAATGCATGCGACAATAGTGAGATGCTAACGAAAACTAAAATGGTGCTAGTACAAGCTAATAGGCATGGAAACTACAACAAGCATTCATAGAAATCAAGAAAACAACACTCACACAAGCCAAAACACAAAAAGCGACAGAAATGCTGCAAAAGACAAGTTAAGAGGAATTACCTGTAAATAGTTGAGTTGGATGTATCGAAGACTCCTGGATGTGATGTGGGATGTCATAGCTCCAAGATCGATGTGAATAAGTGAGCTCTGAAGTGTCAAATAAAAAATTTTGAGGCTCATGATGCGCATGCCACAAATATAGGTAAAAGCGACACTTGGAGGAAATATTCTAAAGCGATCTTTGCATGTAACCTCTAGATGCTAAAAATAGCTCCCTAAAATCTAGGGATGCTTTTTGCATGTTTTTTTTTTCTATTTTTGGAAAAAGAATCCCATGTATGCGAGCCAAGTTTTCTCGATCCCGGGTGGAACTAGTCAACCCAATGGCACATGCAACATCCTAATTGACTGAGAGGAAAATTTGCACATTTCTAGGAGGGAGTTGGGTTGGCCTCCCAGAAGGATTGCGCAATTTTTGGGCTGAGCAGTCCTGCTGGGAGAGATTCTGTAGTTTTTCCAAGGAAGGTTGACAGGCACAATTGTGCAATTATGGAGCCCAATAGGTTTCCAGTCAAGATTATGCAATTTCTGGAGGGAAGGATGGTTCCCCTTAGAATTACAAAATTTATTGAGGGACCTGCTCAGCCTGTAGCTCAACCAAGTCCAAAGAAATATCCTATGAGGAGGGTGTAACAAGCTATCATCCACAGGCTGGAAATCTTCTAGAAAACCATTGAAGCTTGTGTACTTGACATTGTAAGACATGTTGTTGAGGATGGTTGGTAGGGAGGCTCCAAAACAAAGCTGAGGAAAAATTTTGGAGGGTGGTTGTAGCCGCTACAACACTTGGCGATACACTGGTAGAACTCCAGCTCTCCGAATGGACCTTGTTCGTGGAAAGCAATTCTAACACCTCCGAAAGTATTGTTCAATTCTCAACTCGTCTTGGTTTCCACACTTGCTTGATTGTAAGATGTAGCATCTGCCAAGCTCTTGGTCGGTCGACACACATTCCAAGCCAATCCAACACAGTTGTTTCAATTGGGGTTGAGGGGTATATTGGTGCATAAGCAGTATAGTTTTCAGAGTCTTAGTTTCATCTCTGGTGTTGCTTCGCTTCCACCAGGCCTGGACAGTACCCTAGCGGAGTCACGTAGGAACACAAGCACTGCTCTGCTACTAGCAAGCCTGGTCAGTACCCCTATGGAGTTACTTGTATCACCTCCTTGTGCAGGAAGTCTTTCTCTTGTTTCACCTTATTCATTTTTCATTTTGAAAATTATCACTTTTCTTTTTTTTCATTTTTCATAACTATGCACAACACTTATTCATTTCAAAGGTAGAAGAGGAATCCCGAATTATTAAGAGAAGAAGAGGTTGTTCCTTCAGAGAAGTAGTTTATTATATACCTTTGATGTTCATGCTAAGGTTTTCCCCCTCGCCTTACTCTACTTGACTGAGCTACCAAGGGTTAACCCAAAAAAACCCACAAGAGTAGGTGACGCTAGTAAGTGCATAAGCGTTGTGTTTTCACCAAGGTTCACTTCGAACAATACGTATTTTCTATTGACGTATCACAGACTGAAGATAACAAGTTCTTCATGTAGAGGCAAGATGACTTATAACAAAATAGTGATAGATGCACAAGGCCTCTTGTACTTTACCTAGCTTGTTTAAGGATTCACACATGGTTTCATGAGAAACTAACCTACGAGTGCAAAACCAACAAACAAACAACAAAACAAAGTAGAAGTAGAAGTAAATGCGAAAGCAAAGCAAGTAAGAAAAAAAGCAAGCAGATAAACAAACATGTGAGGTAAGTAAGCAAACAAGCATGCAAGAAAACAACCAAAAGAAAATACTACTCGTACTCCTAAGCTAGCGGTGCATGGGCCTGATCACGTGAAGTGATACTTCTAATGCAGCGACCGGTGCATTGGTTGACCCATGTTGGTGAATGCATGGCCCGCGAGCAACCCAGTTGTTTGAACCAACAAACAAGAAAGATATAACAATGAAGACAAACACACTCCATGTTTAAATATGTTCATAGAACATAAGTGAGTGCAAGTCCATGACATGCAGTCCGTGGACTTGTTACGATGCTATGCTACACTAAGTGCAGCTGTTAAGCATATGCATACTCTTGAATGTGACATGCAAGAAAAAGAAAGAAACAAATACAACTTACATCATGCACGTGTGCTTGCAATGTAGGATTCCTCCAATGCATGAGTGATGGGATCATGCATTTTGAGTGGAGGAAGTGTGATCTATGTGTGAGATTGATCTTCAATGAATACAAATGAGTAATGAGGAACCTTGGGTGTTTCAAAAATTTCCTGATCAGAAGTGAAAACAACCTCAAGACAGTGAGGGCCTGACATAACCATCAGCTTGGGCTGAAGTGCCTTGATAGTCTGAGAGGTTTTGACTTCATCCAAAAATAGATCATCATAAACGAGTGGCTTCAATAAATAAGTTGTGATAGAATAATCATCGTGATCAAATATGGGAGAAAATAGATCATGACATCTATGATCAGTAAAATCAATGATTTTGTCGACATCCTCATGATCTAATGAATCAAATAGAGGGGTAGATGAGAAGCAGACAAATTCACCCTTTGTGTTTCCAAAAAAGGTAGATGAAAAGTCAAGTGGATTTTCAATGAATAATTTATCCTTTCCATTGTCAGATGATGGACTAACATCCGGTGTGTCTTACGAGTGATCAACAATGGGTGCATCTGTAGATGGAGATACACATGTGAAATCATGGATGGCAGGTTCACCAAAGAGGTTGGTGAAGAATGGAGGAGGCTCGAGCAAAAAGGATTCATCCTTTGACGAGTATTGATGCTCAAGCCCCCAGTCATACTCTTCATGAATGACAATGCATGTTGGTTGTGCAACACCAACTCCATCGATGGCTTGATCCTCGGTCACAACAAGTGTAGAGTCTGGAATGGAATAACACAAGACAGTATCATTCGATTACGAAGACAGAGGTTGTGGTACAAAATTCATATGACAAAGCGATGAACTCACAACCAAATATGCGCGAAAATTAAGCAAAGTGATGTAGGGAGGATGTGATAGTTGAATATATGTGCATTCCTATTCTCATGCATCACTCTGCAGTGCTGGATTTGTTTGATGAGGGGATGATGGACAATCACTTGTGGCAGTGATTGTGTCTGTCTATGATTATGCAACTCCATCACTAAAGTATGTTGAGTGAGGCTTGGGCTCAAACTTCTTCTTGGGATGGATTGCTTTGTTAATACAATACTTGAATCTATCCCAAAGATAAGGAAATTTCATCTGGCTTTTTGGGGCTTGAAACTGCAAATCATGAAAGTGCTACAAAAAATCCATAGGTGATTCATGAAGCGCCTTCCGTTGTTGTAATGGTTTTTGGTCAAGATATTCTAGATCAAAATGATGGAAAGTATCTTCAATGAGATCACATAAATGGTCAAGTGAGTGCACGCTATCAACCGGTAGGCTGCAACACCATCATCATGCAAATTCATGAAGTGTGTGTGCAAGCAGCAGACTGGCATGTTCATCAAAACATCCATCTTCCTCGTCGAGCATGGCAATGAAGTCACGCAAGAACACATGCCAGGCTACTTCACCTTCACTGTCATACATGAATTCAGACAAGAGATCTTTGAACTCCCTCGTGATGTGAAGAGGTTCGACATGCGAAAGACATCATGGAGGGATGAGTGTAACAACATCCATGATAGATGCACAGAGGTTCAAAACAAGATGAGAGGACACATCTTGTCATCTGGCCCTCCTTCTAGCGCCAAAAATGTTGATAGTGCTGGAACTATCAACATGTCAGGGGATCTCCCTGGTAAGAAGTCCCAATTAGACCTTAGACCATTTGGTGTAGGAGTCCCAGTAGTGGGTTGCACAGTATCACCTTGACCGCGATTTTGCACAGAGGCAAGTAAGATGTCCCTGTTGGTAACAAGGGTGTGACAGTTGCAGCAAGTCAAGGAAGGTGCATGAACAGTTCTAACACATGGAAGGTGGGGTGAGTGCACCCCTTGGAAACCTGTGATAGCACGTGGCTTGGAAGGGAACAAATGAGTGAAGATGCATCACAAATTGGAAAGCAAATTAGCGATCAATCCAAATTGATGGTTAAAACAATCAACACATTTTAGTAAGATTCATACATACTTATACAAAATAGTACATACATGCATGCGCAAGAAAACAAATACATATATCATTTAGAGTAAACAAGATAGCTGGAATACAATACGACATATGCATGAAACATGGTGGCTCTATTATATTAAGAAGTGTAAGTTCTAGCCATATAATACAACCATGTCCAACCACTAGCCCCAATAGTGGAACATTACAGTCACAACTACATTCCCCTTTGTGATAGTTCATCTACCCTCATGACTCTTCATCTACTCTATGATTGTTACATCCAACTATCCACACTTGAACTTAAACTTGACAAGGCATTACATACAATCTGCACATGTATCCATGTGAGACAAAATAGGCTTAAACAAGCCATGCAAGACATCACTATGACTCAGACAACTTTGATAAGACCAACTCTTCAACATCCTCATGGTGATCAACAATAGAAAACAGATGCCAAGCTCAGTAGTCTATGATGGTGTCACGTACTCTAAGGTGACATCTTTCTGGAAACGAACTCTTGCTTCCATAGCATCTAGGTACACTACTCGAGCTCCTCTGTCTATCTCGTCTGACAACATGCACATCATTGCCTTGAGTGTGGCCAGACCAACAATATACTTGTGCATGGTGTTTGTACTGATCACCAAGTCTGATCTAGTGGCTATGTGCATCAACTCATCACAGTACGAGTCAAGCTCCAATCGGACCTGTTCCTTTGTCTTTGCCTGGGTGAGTGTCCCAATAGATGGGATCACATGTGCATGCACAACAACATCCATACTCCTGAATACTTGTGGATGGGAAGCCTGTAGACTAGTGATGAGATGCAGGAGATATTCATAGTTCCAAATCTCACTCTAGATGCATGCCTTCAGCTCAACCACTCTGGGCTTCATCATATTAGGCAAGTGTAACGAGGATCCCTTGTATCTCATTGTCCATGTTTGCATGTAATCAATAGCAAAATGCATGTTCGATAATATACGTACTCTCCTTGCACATCGTTGTTTCCAACCGTTGAAATGGAAAAATGCCTTATGCACAGTGCCAAACATGGAATATAACACCCGCATGACTGTGTCAAGGGACAATACTCCATCTGGTATTTCCTTCCTCAACTCTTCTCGGGTGGATGCTATAACTAATTCTCCTCCCTGCTTGGCCATTTGTAACTCCTTAGCCATTCACTCATTCTCAGTTATTAGGTAGCGAACACTCGAGCTAGTGGCTTCAGCATATGCTCTGGTAGCATCACCCAATGTTGTTGGATGTTTGCGCATGTCAAACGCAATCACTCATTCCTGAAACTGCGCAGGACATGTGTGATCATCTGGAGTCGACACTCTATGAGATTTCACAAATCTATGTTGGGATTCATCGCATGAGATTTTGTGCATCTGCTCTTCCGAATTGTCTCCAAGGATCTCAATATCTCCTTGGTCGCTTGGGACTTGCTCCAGTTCTGGATCCAGTGAAGCTGGTGGGTTGAACTCTTGGTGGTGAGGCATGAGGTCGATGTCTTGCTCTAAATCTTGTTGCTCCATGTTCGTATCCATTTGCTCAAGCACTTGTTCTATCTCTTGAGCAAAGTCCTACTCCTGCGATGGCTCACTCTATCTACCTGATGCCAACTGTTTGGATGAGTCGACTACCTATACGAGCGTAGTTTCATCTGTTTGTACCTATTGTACTTGTTCTTTTTTTGCTTCCTTCTCCTGTCTACACAACTCCTGTTCCTTCCAAAGTTTCTCCTTCAACTCGTGCAACCCCTTCTCTATTTCCTCCATTCTCCATTTTTCTCTCTACCTTTGTGCATTCCTCTTATCATGTTGTTGCCTCTTCGCCTCTATTTCCAAAGCTTCTTTCTGCACAAGTGGGTCTACTCAAAACTTGCATATTTGTTCCTCATCCATGTTGTCAACAATATTCCTCTTTCCCTTGTCACGAACTGGTATGTTTACCTCTGCTGCTGCTACTGGTGGTTCTCTCTGGGATGTTGCTTCACGTTGCTTCACTAACCATTCCATGCAAGGCTGACCGGTTCATTGGGTCTAGAGAAGCTATAACAATATCTCCATGGTTCTTCCTCCGCCTAATTACATTTCCAGTGGATCCACTGAAACTGTACTCTCATGCTGTGATCTTTTGCAAGACAATGCAGGTCATATGGATTGTAGCTTCAGGCATCGAATGGATATTTCTTGATCCCCTCTTCTTCGATATCTGTGTGCTTTTAATTCCATATCTTGTATAACCTAATCTGCAATGGAAGAGAAGGCCAAGGTGCTTTCTTCTTCTGGTGTATCCTAGCTGTCAATCCTGCCTAGATGTGGAATGATACTTCTTGCATGAGGAGTTTGTCCAAGGCAAACTTTGGTAGAACATGTGGAGGCTTCTCTGCGTTGTACATCCGTATTAATGTGCTAGATGGTGAGGCATACCAATCTGCTATTTCAATTAGTGCCTCCATTGCTTCCTTCGACATGCAAGATGGATTGTGTTCAAATATCATCTTGTACACTAGGGTGACAAAATGATCGGACAACTGTGTGATAGCTCCCATGAAGCTACATTTAGAAAACATTTACAATAAGTGTTCATAGAGGTCTCCGACGATGTCCATGCCCACTCCAAACCCTGAAACTGCTGATGGGCACAGATTGCAACCAAGATGTAAGTGGACATGTAGATTTCTTCTTGTTGACCTTTGGGCAGTTGTCAAGCTCTTCTTACCTATTCCTACAGCTGGTGAGCCAACATGTCGAACTAGTTGCATGCTTTGCCTTCTCTAACCAGTTGGTCTAACGTGATCACCCAAATCTGCAGGAAGGTTTCCATGCTCTCTTGGCCATACAAGTGACATGCAATGATGACCAAGTATTGATACACCTTCTGTAGTATCTTCATCTTGTAGACCTGGTTGGGTATCATCCTGAATTTGGTCGTCTCCTTCACCTAGTTCTTCAAGATATATTTGGACCTAGAATTGCTGCTTGGTATGTTGAAGGGTGTCTCTAGGGTGATCATGGGCTTCGACATATGATATATCTATTCATAATCTTGTGTCTTGAAGGTAGCAATATTCGTCCCGCTGAAACTGCTCAATTTCATCGTCTTGGGATCAGTGTCTGAGATGATTCAGTGTATCAAGTTTATGCATGGGAACACAGGATACCTACATGAAATCCGGCACAAGTTGAACTTGTGAATGTTCACATAGACTTAGCGGTCTTCGATATCTTCCCCAAATGTGCCTGCAAATGTATCATTGACCTCTTTCCATTTCAGCTTGATGTCCTTGTCTACAATCATCTTGGTGTTTTCATAGATCGACAAACTTGTAGACACTCGCTCATTGGTACTCCAACTGCACTTCCATCACTTTCCTTTGATCCTTCTCTCTTGGAGGCCATTGATCCTTAACTGCTCAGAGGTGAACGAACACATGCTAGATCTGGAGACATAGTGACATGCATGGCAAGAAATCTGTCAGCTAAAACCAAAGAAAACTTGAGGAACAACATACAACATACCTAAGGATTGACTGGCAAGGATTGCACAATTTTTCCTGGGAGGCTGGGAGACTGGCTTCCAGAATTGCGCAAAAGTCAGTCTGAGCTACTGGGAGACTGATTGGCTACTAGAATCATGCAATCCATAATCCAGACTGGCCTACTGGCTATTGGAATTGTGCAATGCCCAATATCTGCTAGCAATGGTTGCAGGCCTAGTGACTGCATTACGCAATTTTCTGGGCCAGCAGTCACTCCCTCTCAGAATTGTGCAATGCAAGACTGGAGGACAATCATTAAGCTTAAATTTTCATTTTTTGAGAGGAAGGTAAAGCCATACCTCTCAGGATTGCACAATGTTGTCTTGGTGAGGCAGAGTCTGGGCCAAGGTTGCCCAGACCCACCTACAGGTAGCTAAAAGCAAATGTGAAGGTGAATGCATGGCAATATTGAGTGTAAGTAGGAGTGAATGATTATGCATGCAAAATGTCAATGAAAGATTCATAACATAGAAAAACATGCATAGTGTTTGAAGCGAGTCGTCGAATCGGAAACCATTCATGAAAAATAATGTCATGCATGTGACAATAGCGAGATGCTAACGAAAAATGAAACAATGCTAGTACAATCTAATACACATGCAAACAATAGCAAGCATTCACAGAAATCAAGCAAATAGTACTCACACAAGCCAAGACACAAAAAGCAACATAAATGATGCAAAAGACATGTTAAGAGGACTTACTCGTAAATAGTTGAGTTGGATGTGTCGAAGACTCCTGGATGTGTTGTGGGATGTCAGAGCTCCAAGATGGATGTGAATAAGTGAGCTCTGAAGCATCGAATAAATAAGTTTGAGGCTCATGACACACATGCCACAAATCTAGGAAAAATAACACTTGGAGGAAAGATTCTAAAGCGATCTTTGCATGTAACCTCCAGCTGCTAAAAATAGCTCCTTAAAATCTAGGGATGATTTTAGCATGTTGCTTTTTTCTATTTCGAGAAAAAGCAACCCATGCATGGAAGTCAAGTTTTCTCGGTCCCGAGTGGAACTAGTCATCCTAATGGCACATGCAATAACCTGCTTGACTGAGGGGAAAACTTTCACATTTCTGGGAGGGAGCTGGGCTAGCTGCCCAGAAGGATTGTGCAATTTCTGGGCTAAGAAACTGATTTCTGGGCTGAGCAATCCTACAAAGACATATTGCGCAGTTTTTCCAGGGAAGGTTGACAGGCACAATTGCGCAATTTTGGAGCCCAGCAGGCTTCTAGTCAGGATTGTGCAAGTTCTTGAGGGAAGGTTGGTTCCCCTCCAGAATTGAAATTTCTTGAGGGAGCTGCTCAGCTTGCAGCTAGACCAAGTCTGAAGAAACAACCTATGAGGGGGATGTAACAAGCTATCATGAACAGGCTGGAAATCTACTAGAAAATCACTGAAGCTTGTGTACTTGACAGTGCAAGACATGCTGCTGAGGATGATTGGTAGGGAGGCTCCAAAAAGAAGATAAGGAAAAAATTCGGAGGATGGTTGTAGCCTCTACAACATCTCTATACTCATGGCAGTAAAAACATTTAATTTACTGAGGTCTTTCTTCTTGCCATGGTTCTGGATCGATTCTGCCTTTCCTAGGGCCTTCTTTCCTTTGGATTTATTTCCTTTGCCTGCCAAAGCAAAGTTTTGTTTCTCGTCAATTTTGGATGTGACACCATCTCTAATGTTTCTTATAATCTCCTCCTGCACCAAATCAGACCAAAGTCTCTCCCAATCTAGGAGCTTGTCTCCTAAGTGAATCTTGATAGTTTTGCTAGGATTTTGAAAGGCCAAGGAGCACTAAGCTCACAATTTAAGATGATGGCATTTTCTCCAACTCCTCCAAGTTCATCTCTCACCTGAGTTAATTTCGATAGGTATTGAACAATAATTTCACTTTTACCCATTCCAATGTTCCTGATCTTATCTCTGAATGCCAATTTCTTGGCATCATTGTTGCTTTTGAATAGATCTATGCTAGTTTTCCACATTGCAAACAGAGTTTACTTTCCATGCAAATTTGAAACCACATGATCTCTGGCTCACTGCAGGATAATCCTCCTGGATTTGTTGTGTCTTTCTTCCATTGTGCTAGATTCTGAGCATCTGATGCTATTGGTTTTAGAATATTAGCTTGTGTGTACTCCAGTACTCCATTGTCATCCAACAAAACTTCCATCCTTTCTTTCCAAGAATAGAAATTTGAATTTCCCTCCAATGTATACTCAAGGCTTAATCCATTGAAAGACGTTGTTCCTGCATTGAGAAAATCTGCACCAAAAACTTCATTATTCAAAATTTTTCTAAGAGAATATTTGAAACCTGGTTTCTATGTTGTCTTCAATAGCTCTAATACCATGTCGAAGTAACTCGAAATTTGCAGCTTCTAATGAATTCAAATGGAAAACAATAGACACAAATTTCTTCTACTCAATCTGCAGAAATGAAAACATACAATACAAGGACATGCAATCATTCAATTAAAATTAACACAATAGTTTTACTAAGGAACCTAATAGGGAAAAAGTCCTCCTCTGTTTGTATTATATCATATGATAAAATTAATCTATTACAATGACAACTTCAATCCTTGAAGTTCAACCTGCACTGCAATACTAATCTCTTCCTCCTGAGTCTGCTTTGGAAAATATTTATCTAAATCTAGGCCTCCTACTCCTCCTATTTCCTTAAAAAATTACTGAGGAAATTAGCTCCTAAAGAATAGGAAAAGCTCCTATTTTCTTTCACAATTACCAATAAAAAAGCCTCACCTGCACTCACTAGTATACATTAATGATTATATTGATGTCCTTTTCCTCCACTCGACTAGGAAATTTGAATTCCATGCCTGACGAGGGCTATTTTTAGTAAATTGACTAGTTAGCTGCGAAACAATTGAGCTAATAATAGTTACATCTACTCAACTGAACTCCTACTGACTCTATTCATGAATAGAGCTTAGATAACTGAGTTTCGCTAACTATAACTCCACTATATTTCTATATATTAGTAATCAACATGGAAAAATCTACTTCTTTCCCATAAACTTGAATTGACTGGCTTAACTAAGTGACTTAGCCATGTCACTCTTGCTGGCTACAACTCAATTCATCCTACTGATGTGGAATTCATTTCACTAAGACACAAGTCAAATGAAGCTTTTTATTACTACAATTTAACAGTAGTGGTGAATGGGATGATTGTGAATCAATGGAATGGGTTGATGAATGGGATGATATATTAATTTTAGTATAGCGACATGTAATTTTTGAAACAATATTACAAGAGGAGGGTGAACCAACCATTTCAATATATTATGACCATATCTCTAATCTTATACATCTAGGTATAGATATTTCACATTGTATTTAAGTTTTATTTTTTTTTTATTTAACTATGTGGTTAAGTCCTAGAAATTTGCATTTTACCATATATTACATTTTTTTAGGACACATATATGCATTTGTTTCCAAAAATACAATGAATGGGACACCAATTATTGGTTGGCATGATGAATGCTAGGGAAGTAATTCCTCAATACATCATTAACTTATGATGAAGCCAATGAATTTCCAACTAGGCCAATGCTTTTTAAGGGTGAATATCTTACACTAGATGGAAAATAAATAAACATCAGTGGTATGTATTCATGGATTATACACTAGGTGTAGTGGTGTATTGTTATACACACTTAGTCATTGGTACAAAATTTCAACTACAAAACATGTCTACGAGGATCTCGCACAAAGTATGCTACCTCCTATCTCATTCATAACATGAGATAACAATCGAGACCATTAAAAAAAGATATGATCTAGAGAATGTACTTTAATGAAATAAGAGAGTTACACAAAAGACATAGAATGGAATGCTCAACACTATCTTCTATATTGAGTAGGTGGATTGTTGTGCAATAAATTTCAAAGCGTATATGTTACTTATGAATATTTTTTATAATGCATTTACATATGACTAGGACTATTTAAATGCATGATATTTGCCTTCTCTATGGCCAGGTTATGTAAATTGATTTTAGGCGTTTTTGTTTGAATTCCATTTTTTTACTCTTTCAAATGTTGCAAGGAAATATAGTGTTGAGTTTGAAGTCACAAAGGAGGAAAACACCTTCATGATTGATTGTATCATCTATGGTGGGTTCTCTTAGATTTAATTTTAAATTATCAATTTGTAAAGTGTGATAGTTCACTGAAAAATCATAATGAGAATATTGTCTCTTTTTGCAAACATCAAAGAGACAAAGCATGCCAAAAAAGAAAAAAAACTTGAACTCCTTCTATTAGTAGGAGAAATATCCACAATATCGAAATGCAAATGATGGTAGTGAGTTGAAGTCCTTAACGAGTCACCATTGAGAACCATTTTGTATATAGGGAATCATATTCCATATTTTTGTGTTTGGGCATGAAATGACATTTGTATATTGGAGCTATTATGGGTATTTTTGTGCCATTATGTTCAAATGAGACAATTTTGGGTGTGTGTGTGTGTGTATTCCATGGTACATTTTCTATGAATTGAATTGTTTTTTTATTTGATGTCGAACTGTTATATTGCTAGTTTGAATTTGCATATATGTTAATTTGATGTTTTGAAATTTAAATTTTTAAAGTTGATGGTGGATTCAATTTTGATTTTTGAGGAAGATGCATTAGTATAGGTCGTTGTTGTTGAAGAATATGCATGACCTTTTAGGGTTTCATAAAAATTCCAAATAAAAAAAACCACCAAATCACTAAATATTGGTGAAATAGTCATGGTCTCCTTTTGATAATAACTTCCCTACATGTTGACATGAATGGGTTCCTATCCTTCATCTTCATTAGATTCATATCTAAATTGATTTCAATTTTGTTCCTCATATGCCCATACTTGGGATCGTATGTCATAGCATGCTCCATATTTTCAAAAATCAAGACAAACCCCAAAGATTTTCCACCTTCAAAATTGGTTTTGAACTCAATGGAGACCTTCTCCTTCAACTTTCCCTCTGATATTTTTTTCCTTACCAATATTAAGAAGATAAATCTGAAAATGCATTCTTGGGATATGCTTGACAGTTATGGACTTGCATGTTTTGGCTATATTAGCTTTAACCTCTACCATTGATGTTGGACCTTAGTTCCTTCCTCCTTTCCAAACTAACCCTCATTATTCACGATCATCTCATTAGTATTGATTTCCACATTTACACAAATAGTTTAATTGATTTTCCTTGATGAAAGTATGTGTATTTTTGAATGTGTGATTTTTTAATTAATCTCATGAAGTGGATTTGGAGATGATTATATTTTTCCATATAGCCATTTATTATTGAAAATGCACTCACAACTAGTTTCCATGTATCATTCAGAACACTATCTAGTCATCATTTTTCATTTTTATCGAACAACCCAATTTATCCATCACATAAAAAGAAACGAATATGATAGAAATTAAAAAAATATGCTTGCTTGCATGTGCACATGTGCGTGCACACACACACACACACACACACACACACACACACACACACATACAAACATATTTGAGAAAAAAGATTGAAATCAAAGAACATTTGATCATTTGACTTGAGACATTTTAATAAAGGTGATGCCATACCTCTCTCCCTTTCCAATATTGATAGTTCATTTATCCAATTCCAATCCCCATGACTTGCATAATTTTAATCCACAAGAAAGTCTTCAATAAATATTTCATTCATTTTAATGTGTTTCAATCCCTTTTAATATATGAAATTGAACCAATGTTAAGGAATAATTAGTCTTATGACATCCCACAAATTTGTCAAATATAATTGAAACATATTGTTGAAAATAGCAAAAAGAAATGTTAAAAATAACATCAAGAAAAATCCTAATTTATTTTGTCCTTGAATTAAATTAGGAATTAAATTGTAATTTTATTCTCGTAGCAACTTGTAATAGTTAACTAAGTTAAGTTGACTTAGTTGGCTCAATTTTTTCGAGTTGGAAGTCTATCTAGACTCATGTAGAGTCATCCCTAAATTTTAAGGGCCTAGGCTGAGTTCTTATTGAGTTGTAATTATTTAATTCATTTTAACTGAGTTAAATTCAGTTAAACTAGTTCTAACTGATGGAGGAACTAGTGAGTGGTCAAGTGAATTAAATTGGATTTAATTCACATGTAGTGATCAATCATATAACTATTAATTCACTCAAAAATAACTCATGCATGTCAATTCAGAGGAACACCCAGTTGAGATTAGAGTTCAAGGAAAATGTAGTATCTATTGTAAAATCATCTAAATCAAACCAATGTTCCATGCAATCAGACGAAGGCCTATGGGTGGATTTTTCAGTTATGAGTGAGGAATTTCACAACTAAATATGGGCTAATTCCCAAGGGAACAACACAAGGATGTAAGAGCTTGGAAAGCAATAAATTTGGCTAAGTATTGGCTTGAGTTGATTTGCAAAGCAATGAGATAGATTGCAATTGTGTAAAGATTGTTCAGGTTGAATAAGCATTGTATTTTCTTCTCAGGTCTTATGGTTAATGCAATATATAGATAGTAGGGGTTTTGAGCTTAGGATTTTCCAAGAAAATTATTCTGTTATGTGTGATTGAAATTCTTTCTTTTCTTCTTTGTGATTTCATCGATCAATTTTTGTTTCCACTGATGAGTAGAGTATATTCAAGTCAATTGTTTTAACATATCACAATCTACAGTTTGAATCTATAATAAAATTCTACACATACATGGGAGGCTCTCTCATAGCAAAATTTGAAGATTATAAACATATTTTTCAATGACTAGAAAAATAATAAAGTGATATAGAAGACTCAAACATTCATTACTCATAATTACCCAAGCCATTGTTTTGCAAAATACACCCCTTTTACAAAATTTCAATTGATCATTACTGAACAAAACCCTAACTCTCTATATACTCAAATAAATCAATTTTCAACCTATGGAGTCCTAGGATTGGAGTGTCCCTAGATATAACCCAATGTTAGGAGTCCAATGTAATTCATTGCTTAAATTTTATGGTGAATTGCAACTCACTTGCAAGAACCATTAAGGGACACATTGTGAATTTGGTCTTGGGGTTTAAAATTAAAACTAGTTTCACAAATGAGTTCTACACGATATAATATTTATGTTTGGCTAAGGCCCATGTGAGCACACTACTCATAATTTCTCAGACCAATGTTTCGAAAAATCCACCACCTTTTGCAAAACTTGCATTGATATTTACTAAACAAAAATAGCTCTGACTATCCTCAAATAAACCAATTTTTAATCTTTAGAGTCCTAGGAATGGGTTGTTCATATTTTTAACTTGGTACCAAGAGTTCAATATCAATGGCTTTCTTATCTGAGTCCTAGTTTGAATTTTATGGCGAGTTTCAACTCACTTCTAAGAGTCATTCAAGGACAAATTATGAATTTGGTCTTGGGGTATGAAAATAAAATTGAGCAGTAGAAATGAATTTTGTAAAATCTAGAATTTTTTCTTGGCCAAGGTTCATGCAAGCATGTAACCCACAATCACTAATGATAATTCTTTTCCAAATGCACCCCCTTATGTAAAATTTGCATTGATATTTACTAAAAAAAATCCTATCTCTGAATATTCTTATATACACCATTTTTTGTCCTATGGAATCCTCAGGAGGGGTGGGGGTGGGGAGGGGGGTTACTTTACCTCTATCCAAGTGGTAGGAGTCGAACGAAATCAACTTTTTTCCCATTTGAGACTCGGTTTAAATTTTATGGTGAGTTGCAACTTGCTTCTTGGATCCATTTAGGGACATATTGTGAATTTGGTTCAGGAGTATAAAAAAACCAAAAAAAAAAAAAAAAAAAACTCAAGAGAGAATACATGTAATATAAGGATACAATTGATATGCTACAAGTACATTAATTTAGATGTTAAATGACTAGTGAAGGCACTAGTAAATACAACATCAGTCAACTAAAAGGATACAGAAGAAATCTAAAGAATGACTACTAATCGAAACCAGGATACATCGTTTCTCTTCAAGCCTCTCTTGTTTATTTGTCTTCTAACAAATGATTGTTATTATTTATTTGGATTCTAACACCCATTTCTTGATTCCAAAAGTGATAAAAGAGGTAAGAGAAAAATTGTGTATGTATATATGATTTTCAATCAACATTTTTGTACTTCAATTTTGAATACTACTTTACATGGGGCTAGTTTTGAGAATTGAAATTAAAATAAGTGTAGGGATTTTCCATAAAGTGGAAAATTCATTTGCGCTTGACTTATATAATGCATATGGATGCAATTGTTGTTTAAACGATTTTGGCATAGTTAATTCAAATTTGAGTACAAAATTATAAAATGTAAGTAAACATACTATAATGACCTTGCATTGCAAGTTGGAAATGTTTGTTGATGTATATTTAAGTTGAATTCGCAGAAATTTAGTTCTATGCAATTTGAAAACCCTAGTTTTATGGAATTTGAAAACCCTAGTGATGTGGAATTTGATAACCCTAGCTTTGTGGAATTGAAAAATCCAAGTGTGTGGCTATGGTTTCTTATTTTGGTGGATGCCCTATTAAGCATTCAAAGAGTCTCGCTTGTTCCATCTTGTATTATAGTATGATGGCTAAGGCTAAGTGTGAAAACCTTGTTAATGACTAAGGTGAAGTGTGGAGAATGTCATTGTATCCTAAGAGGCCAACATAAATTTTCTCTTTATGCACTTTCCCTAGGATGTTATTTTTGTTCATTAAATTTATGAATTTTATGAGCTAATGAAACATTATATGGATGGAATTGTTGTTTAGACCATTGTGACTAATTTATACCCAACACGCCATAATAGAATCCCTAAAGTGACAAACTTAAGAAAAACATTTAAGTAACATAATTAAGTGATGCCCCATAAGAAATATACATATGTGTTACACTTCAAGTTGAGACAAATGGTCAACTTTCCATAAGGTAACTGCCATAAGTGACATAGTTAAGAAGAAATGCACTAAAAGAATGCACACTCACCATGATACACAAGTCCAAAGTCACATATTTATATTCAATTCCATCCAACTAAATATTTTCATACAACATGAAATCTTGTTTCCACATACTTAATGGAAACTCATGCCTAACCATGAGAGAATGGAAACTAATGCCCTAGATACAAAATGACATTTGGCGTTGAAACTTCCACATCATTTCTAATGTACATAATGCCTCTCTCAATCACTATTTTCATCCTTGACACTCTTGAGTTCATCTCCAAAATATATGTTCCTCATCTTCAAGATGGAGAAACATCAAGCCTTCTTCCATCTCAAAGAACTATGCCTCTATGGGCTATAAAAGGAAAGAACAAAATATCAGTTTATTTTCCCATAGTTATATCGGTTAAAACACTTAATAAACACAAATAAATGCTCACCTCAAACATGAATGCAAATGGTTGGGGAGTTGTCCTCCTTTTTTATACAAGCCTCTCAATAATGCCTCTATGCAATAATTACAACAATCAATTAGTTGGAAAAAATAAACATGTGTAAAATAAATTTAGTTCATGTGGTTGATAATAAGTTATTAAATAATTAGTCTCATCATGAATATTTGAGGCAATGGAGAAGATTTCCCTTCCTAAGATGAAGGCATAACACATGGTTGGATAACTTGCTTTGAGGAAATGATGGGGGTTGGGGAGGATGTAATTATAGAAAAAGTAGATGTAATACTTGTTGTTGGAGGAGTGGATTCTCTGACAAGAGTTGGAGCACATGGTTTGATAACATGCTCTAAGCTAATGATGGGAGTTGGGTAGGATGTAGTTGCAGCAATTGTAGATGCAACCACTATAAATGTAGCTAATATTGGTCGTTGCAATAACATAAGAAGTGATATGAGGGTTTTGATAATTGAATGTTGTAGGGTGAATGGATGTGGTAGTGGCGGAAGTGTGTAAAGAAAATGTACTAGGTATTGGAAGAAATACATCCACTTGAGTTGTACAATAGGGGTAAGAAAGCTCTAAAGGAGGAAACAAGAATGTCAAGAATTGATGTCCGAGTGGGCTAAACAAGGGGAAATAGTTAGACTTGGTATGTAATGTGGACTAAATGAGATCAATACATTGGTGCTTCACTCAATGAACCTCTGACATAACACGTGCGTTCATGGAATACTAAACGATACCCTTAATTTGACTACATATTGGAAAATACCTCACTGTATTTAATCCACTAGCAATACGAACCCAATACACCTTCCCAATTTAAAAAACCCCTACTTTCAATAGATATCGTAGGTATTCATTTTTTCATTAATATTTCTTACACCCCTTTATATTTTTTCATTAACTTTGAGCTCCATTTTTTTATACGCAACATATAAAAGCCCTTTGCCCCCTATTATATGCTCAATATATTATTTCATTATTTCCTCAATAAATATCCCATAATATGAACGCATGTGGTATGGTAATTCTCCCCTAGTGAAGCTCCCTAGTGATTAATGAAGGATGGAATTGGGTGGGTATAGTGGGGGAAGGGATTAGGAACAATATCAATTGCATATACATTTGTAATATGTTTGATTAGTACAAAAAAATCAAATTCAACTATACTAAGGTAATGAAACTCACATTAGAATTAGATATAATCTAACATATGCTACTTGGGCGGGAAGTGAGTTTTCTAATTGTAGGTGGAGATGACTAATCAAAATCTTCAATGTACACTAGTGGAAACACAACAAAAGTAAGTTTAATTTCTCCCAAATAACTTGGATATTTGCAAAATGATAGATTTTTAAAATCTTTCTAAGTCATTGTTGAAGTAGACAAGAATAAATTCATTTAAATACCTAATATGTGTGAGACACCACAATGTCATAAACCATGGTTGCATCAAGATTAAGAAAACTAGTGTCTTTCCCCCTTGATGGCAACGTATCATTTCATAGAATCTATACATGTCAAAAAGAAAAATTAAGAAATAAGTACTTTAAATTATGTTTATTGAGTATTTTTCAATTATATAATCAAATTCATAACCAATGATTTAGAATTAATTACAAATCATAATAACTCGACCCATAAATCTCTTGTGGATAGGATGTGTCATGGTAAGTACACCCATAATGAGAGCATTGATGTGTTGCTACTAGACTCGAGCTAGATACGTTGGCTCCCTAGTGGTGTTGACTATCTATAATCAATGTGGCTTAAATGTCCTACACTTGGGGGTCTATAATACTCCTTTGATAGTCACTAAAAATGATTTGTTGTTGCATTAATCTATGTGAGAGACACTATATTTCACTGCTACTGTTAGTAAGGTGATCCATAAGTTGAAATGATTGTGGGGGGGCCAAGGGGGGTTGGCCATATGACTAGGAGTAGGTGTTCCTCTCATTGGATTATGCCTAACATTTGTTCGATCCTAGGAAAAGCTAAGACCAAACCCCTAGAGCTCACCAACGTCAAAACAATTAATGCAGTGACCAATTATGAAATCGAACCACGATTTATGAAGGAAATATAATGATGCCTCCTTATCATTACAAGGATATTTATAAAAAATTGTAAGCCAACAACTCATCAATTTTTCTTTCCATGGATTGAATGTGCAACAATCCATGGAAAGATGTATGTTCTTCAAATCTAAAGTTTGGTTGGTTCTCGAGTCAATAAATAACCCCACAATCACTTGTTTGGTGATAGTGAAATCTTTAACTTACTCTTTACTATACCAATGAAACAAAATTCTCTCATCCTAGTTCTATATTCAATAATAATTGTGAACACGATTAATAGAGGAAATAATGTTCTCAAAAGATATGGCTAATAAAAATAGTGGTGATTCCCTTATATACCTAAACAATTTAATAAATAATTTATAATATGTGTTTGTGGATTAGGATTTACCTCTTAATTTATACTATGAAGTTAGTTTGTTGATTTGATTAAGAGTTTTAAACCATCCCAATTATGTTTAATAAATATGCAATTATAAAAAAATCCTTTAAAATTTTTCATTTTTCATTTGATTAAAAAAAAAACCATGAGACTTATCTCTACGTAGCAAACCTATGAAGCATTGAACTTGTATCACGAGCACATACGTATTCTTATTTGAAATTGATTTTCTTATATGAAATTGTAAAGTCAAATACACCAAATCTTACGTAATATGAATTATAGTTTTGTTTATTCAAAAGCAAGAGGCTTCTATAAATAAAAACAAAGAGAATAGATATGATAGCTTAGAATTGTATGATCAGAGATATGAGAAGGATAAGTCTTTTATCTCAGCCACCAATCAATATAAAATGGACAAATAGAAAATGCCATAATTTGAGGCTTCTATAAATAAAAACAAAGAGAATAGATATGATAGCTTAGAATTGTATGATCAGAGATATGAGAAGGATAAGTCTTTTATCTCAGCCACCAATCAATATAAAGTGGACAAATAGAAAATGCCATAATTTGAGGCTTCTATAAATAAAAACAAAGAGAATAGATATGATAGCTTAGAATTGTATGATCAGAGATATGAGAAGGATAAGTCTTTTATCTCAGCCACCAATCAATATAAAGTGGACAAATAGAAAATACCATAATCTAAGTAAATTTTATAATTGGAGATATCAAAGTAGTACATACCATGTCCTGCTTTACTCTCTAATTGGCCTGGTAGTACATACCATGTCATGCTTAGTAGTAGATGTGGTTGATGGAACAGACGTTTTAAAATGAAATTCTGACTTCCTTTACCAGCAATAAAGTAGAAGTAGAAAGATCAAACTTAGTAGGTCGATGTATGTCACAAGTGGGCTCAAGTATACATATACCTTTTTAAAATTATTAAATACAGATTTTGAGAATATCTTGAAATTCACGAACAAATAAGTCACGCAACCTGTTTGGTGTCCGTCTAAGGATGCCGAAGATGGCGGGAAACCTGTCTGTGTCAGTCAACGAAATTTAAAATCAATCACTGTCTAGGGCTGAATGAAATGCATGAGAAGATTCAATTCTCAGTACCCAAGCAGATAAATATAAGATTAAATACGGTGATCAGGTTTCCACGTTGGTTCAGCGACATATCAATACAGCCGTAGCACTCTTACCGCGGCCGCCTTCTCAGAGTTTACATTGTAGTAGTCTATAATGCGAATTTTTGAAAGCTTTTCTGGTGGATTTTTTCTGTCAAAATCCAGCAGCAATTCAATGGAATCCCAAGTTTGATAGCTAGTTTCTGTACAATCAATGGCTCCCAAGGGTTTTTCATGGTGCTGAATCCAAATATGCAGTTAAAAAACCATTTTAACTGCTAAAAATCAAGATTTAACCTCATTTCTTCAGCCGGATTCCGTCACGGGAATCTCCAAAAAATCGCATTATAGACAACTCCGTTTACATTCAGTATCTATCCAAGTCAGCGCCATATCAATACCGCCGTAGCACGCAATAGACCAGCAGGAACGAGCGACTCTTACCGCGGCCGCCTTCTTTACATTCCGCCTTCGAAGAATGAGATAGGACGAGTTTAAACGTTCAACAATTTGGGATCTTTTTGATAATTTTATTGGAACTGAGTTATTAAAAAAATTGGAATTGCAATGTTCTGTATTTTTATTGGATAATAGGTTTAACGCTTCAAAATTCAAAATCGGTGCGCGTTTTCTATGGTCAGTAATTAGATTTATGGTCAAAAAATTGTTAAAAGAAAAAAAAAATCAGCGGAGTCGAAATCGTTGAATGTTTAGAATACTCAGAAGGTCATAGAGTGCCGTGTCACAGAAGAACACGACGGAAATGTTCTATATTGATGAATCGTTATATATCAACTGTGGCGGATGGATAGAATAGATTAGCATAATTTCAGTTTGCTCAAACGAGATTTTACAGACATTTTCGATTGCTCAATAAACGACCAACCGCTATCTTGCCCAATGAAATCACCGGTTAGAGATGCTGGTCTTGTTACAGACAGGAATGGCGAAGCAGAATCGCCGAGCGTCCGACTAGATATATCGGCTACATCACTGCCCGCGCGTAAAGGTCGCAAAACGGTCTCTCCATTCGAACCACACAGTGAGACAATTGAAGCTCGAGAGTCCCGGAGTCGCAGTAATAAGGTCACAGCTCCCGAGAAGAAAATTACTCTGTTTGCCCTCAGGCTTGCAATTCTGGAGAAGGCCGCCAGCGGGCTTGGAACCTTGGCGTTCGTCTGGGCCACCGTCGTCCTCCTCGGAGGGTTCGCAGTAACCTTAAGAAAGGTAGACTTCTGGTTCGTGAGCATAATATTGTTGACAGAAGGCGCTCGCATCTTCAGCCGAAGCCACGAGCTGGAATGGCAACATGAGACAACCCTAATATCTGTGGCCACGCTCAGAAACGACGCCAAACGGCTGAGCCGCAGGTTCTATATTAATGGGAACAACTTTATCTTAAGACGAATCTGCGGGTGCTTTAAACACAAGAAAAACCAGAACAGGAAGCTCAACGTCCGGGAAGTAAATTCTGCTGTCGAGAATCATGATTTATTGAAGAGAACTTGGTCCTCGTCTAAGATTCAGTTGGTGCCTTACACCGGGTGGCTCTCCATATCCAGAAATGCCAGTCAGATGCTTTTCTGGTTGCAATTGGTGTCGGCTTTGACATGCGTTGCCTTGTCCCTCTCTCGGCTAGCCAAGCGAGATTTCGGCGAAGATTCAGTTAGCGACACCA
Source organism: Pinus taeda (assembly GCA_000404065.3). Lineage (NCBI taxonomy): Eukaryota > Viridiplantae > Streptophyta > Pinopsida > Pinales > Pinaceae > Pinus > Pinus taeda. The sequence goes on along the minus strand of APFE031121282.1, from coordinate 62,310 downwards.
TGAAGAATAGGGAAGCGTCTCTCATTATTTTCTATGGCATGTCCCTAGCCGAAGCGCTTCTGTTCCTGCTAGAGAAGGCCTACTGGCAATGGACAATCATTGTACGAAAGTTGCTGTTACAGGTGAACACAGAATATGGCTTCAGTGATGCAGAGCTCCCCACCGTTCGACGATTTTTCTATGATACATATTCGCAGTGCGTCAATGGAAGCGTTTTCGATGGTTTGAAGATGGAATTTGTGTCATATAGCATGGAGCTGCTGCAGTCAGGCGGTATAAGTGATCGACAGCTGACAGGGGCTCGAGTTCTGTCGGCGCTTGTGAATAAAGATGAGTTTGCCGAGGACACTTTGAGGGCGATCATAAGCATGCGAGACGTGGTGGAGAGACTAATCGAGATGCTGAATTGGAAGAACCATCAGGAGCAGGAGATTCGAAGGGCCGCTGCAGAGATCATCTCCAAATTGGTTAAGAAAGACAGGAATCGCGTTCGGGTCACGGCCATCGCTGGGTCCATGGAATCTATAGCATCTTTGCTTTACGATAGCAAACAGATTGAAATCCATTCGAGGCAGTACGGGGATGCATACAATTACACGGTTTTCAGTATGCTGGGACTGAGGATACTGAAAAGCTTGGCCATCGAGCACGAAAACTGTTCTAAAATCGGAAACAGCAGAGGGCTGCTTCCCAAAATCATAGGACTCACAGAACTAAATACCAATGCGCCCGAATCCCAAATCAAGACGGCAGAGCTCGCTCTGGAGCTCATGAGAATGCTGGCAAGCAGTACAGGCTCGACAGGAAAGGCCTTAAGGAGAGGCATCTCGGAGATAGTCTTCGCCATAAGTAATCTAAGAGAAGTCCTTCATTACAGAGAAGTAACAACCCATGGTCTGCAAATCCTGGCCATCGACACATTGACGAGTCTGGCTCTCGAAGAAGAGGGCCGAGAGAGCATCGGCGGCACTGGCGGTGTTTTGCGTTGTCTCTTCACTGCCTTTCACATGGAGATGATTAATATTACAAGAGGACCGGGCGACGATGAAACGAGGGAGCTGGTGAGGAAGGCAGGAGAAGCCCTGGCTCTGCTTTCACTGGAGAATAAAGAAAACTGCAGAAGAATGATGAGCCTTAAGCTGCGGAAAAATCGCCCGAATTTGATCCCGAGCCTCATCTCTGTGCTGGACGACCCAATCCGGGGTTTTCATGCTGCGAGAATTCTTAGGAATCTGTGCGCATATTCAGAGGCAGATTACGTTGAATTGAGGAAAATCACTGCAAAGGCAGCGAAGGTAGAAGAATGTATTCAATTAATAACATTTCTTTTTGAAATTACAACTCTGCACCGGGGTTCGATCTCAAAACAGTTTCATTGGATGGATTAATTTATTGTGATGTTTCTTTTTCAGGTCTTGAAGTTTGTGATGGAGAAACGAGGTGAGCATCAGGAAGCAGCAATAGGACTTGCTGCTCAGATCTTCAAGTTCATAACCAAATCGGATTCCGATCGTCTGTTCGAAGAATCCGGCGGTATAACAAGGAGATCGCTGATTTTGGAACTTGTAATGGTTTTCGGGAGGCACCCGCGTCCGTCAGAGGAGTTTCCGAGTATCAGAAGATTTAGCATCGAGCTTCTGATCGGTGTCATGGAGATGGACAGGGTTGCAATAATAAGCAGTTTGAACATGGAAATGAGATCGGAATTGGAGACGGCTCTGGAGGCGGTGATGGAGACAACATCAGAGTTGGAGAGTTACAGTACATTCTCCGGCAGTGTGGGTTTGAGAAGGCATCGTCTACCTATTTCATCCCTCGTAGAGTCTGCCATGGACTTGCTTCGTGATTAATCGCTCTGTCATGATTAGATGGAAAAAGCTTACTGAGATATACTTCCGAACGCTTGCCATGGCTACATGTACTCGGGAGATGAGTCAATGAAATTTTGTAAACGGGTAACTCAAAACATGTTTTATTTTATTTCATTTAATATTTTCCAGGTGACTCAAAACTTGTTTTGTTTCATTTCATTTTAATATTTTTATTTAAGAATAAGTTTGAATCAAACCTTGCAAACAGGTATGTTTATAGGATCAAACAGGTATGTTTATAGGATCAGTATATATTCATTTTAATTTTTTATTTATGTTTAAGTTAAGTAAATTTTTAAAATATTTGTAGGGTTAAAATAATGAATTTTGTTTAATTAGATGTTAATTAAGATATTTATAATTAATTTTTGACAATATATTTAATAAAATATTTAACTAATTTATTTTTATTTTCATTTAATCTATGATATTATATAGTTATTTCATTTTAAATTATTGTATATATAGTTGACATATATTAATTACATGATTTTTTATTATAATATCTCTGTTTTTGTTATTGATGTATATTAAAAAGTTAGATGCACCCACCATATTAAAAAATTGCAAATTTATATTATATCTTTAATTAGAAAACACCTCACCTACAAAAGAAAAAAGACTCTCTGCCTCTTTATATCTATGATAGTTAAATTCATTTACTCAATCTATATATTGAAATATTTGATTTAAAATTCCCATTAAACTTTTTTTCGGTTAATAATATTTTTTAAATGTTATATATCAATTTTATATTAAAAATAGAATAAATTATACATTTTATTGAAAATGGAAAATC
>APFE031121282.1:10532-24193 GCA_000404065.3 Pinus taeda | reverse complement strand
ACTACTGTGCATGTAAATGACTAAATAAATCTGTTTTTCTTTTTGTCTTTTTTATGGAAAAGTGTGAAAGCTAATATCTTTTGGTGATATGGCAAGTGGCTTAGGGATGCTGGTGAATGGTTAGAAGGTTGGGGAGACTAGTAGATGACCTTTTCTTGCTTCCTAAGGGTTTCTCCTTGAATCTGGCCTCAAAACATGCCACTACAGGAAAACCTACAGGATGTGCTAAAAACCTATAGGATCCCTGTATTTCTACAAGATCCAACTGAGAGAAAAAGGATGGGTGTTGAAGGGGACGTAAGGCTTAAGGAAGGTGGTTGGTGGATGGAATGAGGTAAGGAAATACCTAGGATCACTCCAGAACTCAAAACCAAAGTTGGAAGATGACTGGATTTTCTCAACAAGTTTGGAGAAGCTTCCTTGTGAAATGATGAAATTGGTGAGGATTTTAGTGCAAGCAAGGAATGATCATGGATGGATGAAGTTGTGTTGGGTAGCGGAAGCCCCGAGCAATGGTTAGGGGGGGTCGAAGCTGGACATTTTGGGTAAAGTTAGGGTAAAGACTCCGCTAAAAGCATGGAGTGTGAATTATAATAGGTTGAGTCAAAGGGTAGTCTGCCTGGAAAATAATGTAAAAGAAATATAAATGGAGTTGGCCCACACAGGGATCATGGGTCAAAGAAGGGTACAAATAGAGTGAGGCTCTATGAGTAGAAAGTTAAGTTTTGATAGTTGATCTGGAATATGAAATGTAATGGGTTTTTGGAGAAGATAGTCTGAAAGCGTTTGTAAGTCCGAGTCGAGCGTTGGGGTAGTAGATTGAGGCTCCGCAGCTGTGTGTGCAGAAGCTTGGAAAGTCTGCAACTGTGTGCATAGACCCCTACAGTTGAGTGTGTAGGGTCGATCTGGATGTATTTAGGATAAGTGGAAATAAAGATAAGTTTCTTCTGAAAAATTCTGTGTTCCTTCTGAGCTATTGCGAATTTGACTTTCATAATATTTGTTTAATTAATCTGCTTATTGTATGAATGTATGTAAAATCTGGGTTCATTTTAATGCGTGAATCAATTGTGTTGGTTAAATGTTTTCTTAAAGACCCTATTGAACATATCTAATTTATAACCGCATCCTCCAGAAGAATAGTGCACTAATAAGAAAGATATAATCAATTTGGATACGTGCGAACACTGAGCAGCACAGAGCTGTAGACTAGTGCGTGAAACCTCCAGACCACACCTAGACATCCCTAGGGTGTAGAAACCTGGTTCCAGCACCCTCCCCTGCTACCTTGGGTGAGACCTCATTTCGCATTTCGCGGGCTATTGCTGAAAGGGCCGGTAGCTGTGGGATTTGTTTGGCTAAATAACTCTTTTGAACCTGGGTCAGGCCCATATAGGCCAACAAATGGTTCTGTTGCAAGGACCGGGATCTGCCTAAGGTGTGTCTGGTGTGGAACACAGGGACTCTATAGAAAAGGATGTTGGAAAATCAAAAATATCAGGGACAGTAGTAGAGCGAGGGGAACTATGGCAAATGCAATTCAGTTACCAGTGTTCAAAGGAGCAGGAGGTGAAGACTGGGAACAATTTTGGTTTGTGCTAACATCACTATGGAGCACACAGCAAGTAGTGGATGATAATATCAAGAAAGCCATCTTAGTCAGTGCACTGTAGGACCGAGCGCTAACATGGTACATGAAGTATTCAAGCATCAACCCAACGGTGGGGATAGAGGACATCCATACTGAATTAAAAAAGGAGTTTAATTGGCCAAAGTCAAAAGCGCAGTCGGTCAGAGGATTCAAAGAGATCACAATGATGCCTGGCGAGACCTCGTGGGATTTGGATTAGAGGTTGAAAAGCACCATTTGTGAGGCCAACATGACCCTGACAGATTCATAGCACCGCACTTGGTTCGTCGCATCATTAATGCCATATATGAAGTCGACTTTGTCACAAAAAAGATCTCAACCCAAGCAGAAGCGCTGGAGGCAGCAATGCGGCTGCACGAAACCTCAGGATAGGACCCAGGGCTGGGAGTTCAGCAAATCCAAGCATAGGTCCAAAATTTGTGTTTGGAAATACAAAAGTTAAAGCAAGAACAGACACCGCATTTAGAAGTCTAGGAGGAAGTATGGTGTATAAAGTGCAGGAGCCAGGGACATGATAAAGATCACTGTCCGGTCTTGGTGAATTTTGTGGTCATGGGGGGACCAACACCATTGCGACCAGAGGCACAGGCAGGGCCAAGCACGATTTCCCTACTCTGGTGCACAATCTGTTAGGTAGGAGGAAAGCACAACACTGATAACTGCCATCCATTTCCAAAATGCAACTAGACCCCCAGCAGCTCCTTTGCAACTTTGGTAAATCGGTGGGTCACAAAGAAAGATATTGCTGTAGCTATCGAATGTTGATGGACCAGGAACCCACCTACATAATGAAAATTGAGGTGATAGGTCAGGATCCAGCCACGGTAATGGTGTGCGGTAGATTCTGGGGATAGGGTCGAGGACGGGGTGGAATGGGACTAGGAAGGGGTCTCGGGTAGCTAATTTGTTACAACTGTGGAGGACCAGGACATTACGAACGGGATTGTACTAATCCAACCTGAATATCATGTCCTTATTGTGGGCAATTTGATAATGAGCTGGTAGATTTCCCCATGCTAATAGCACAGATTCGCGAAAAGAAGGCAGCGCCTCCTACAACAACGCAAAACGTGTAGATGATGAGATCTGAACCACGTGACGACGAACCCACGGTAGACATGGTATTGCGGAGCGGTGCAGTCACAGGAGAGGTCAATGGGGAGATCAATATGGAAGCTAGGGAAAGCTTTGCGGGAGTCTCTATCCGAGGTATTAGGGATTGGCCTGAGCCGGCTAGGGATCCCTCTATGTTGACTACCTTTTTAGAGACATGCATAAAATTGATTCACGACAAAAGGGTAGTTAAAGGGTTACAGGAAGTGATTAATATATGTGCAGGGTGGGGTGAACCTCACATAGTCTAGAAACTAGGAAGACATGCATCGCGAACGGGTCAGGAGATGTGGTTAACTGCGTAGATTGGCAGCTACGAGATGGATTAGGTCATTCTGGACCTAGGTTCGGATGCATACGTATTGCCTAAAAAGACTTGGGAGTGCATGGGTAAGACTACACTACAATGGTCTCCTATCCAATTGCGGATGGCCAATCAACAAAAGATCTTGCCCATGGGAAGGCTGCAAGGAATTACAGTAGATATTGATGGCGCAAGTACCTAGATGGATTTCGAAGTTATTGAAATCATGAACGACAATAGCCTATACCCTGCATTGCTAGGGATAGACTGGGCCACTGACATGAATGGGGTTATTGACCTCAAACATAGAAATATGATATTTGAGAAGAAGTCGCTCCGTGTAGTCGTTCCGCTAGATCCAACAAATGGACCGCGTTACACAAAACCTGGGCGCAACAAAGAAAGGGACAATGCATTGGATTGTATCTACAAAATTGTTGCAAATAGGCCAAAGGAGGACCGAAGAATCTCGCGGGGCTACGCCGTCTCATGCACTAGCGATTCAGATGAAGAGGATGAGTGATGGCGAAACAGGGTGAACAGGGTAACCACATTACACTGTAATATGATGATGAAATCCCTATATTGCGTTAAAGCTCATAACCGTGAGTTGCCTATGTATGATGGGCTGACAATAGTGGATGAATTCCCGATTAAATTTAAAAGTACAGTACCAGAGTATGAACGGTTTGATGTGCTAAAATGGAAATTGCATGCGACACCAACACGATGGTGGGATACCCATGAAGGAACCTTCGAAGATTGGCAAAGTTGCAGGTGCATGATGCAGATATGATTTGGGAAGCCCGAGTTACGAATAACGGAGAAATACGATGGACAAGTTGATCTGCGCCTGCACTTGACCAAATGGACCAAAGCTTATGGTATGGAGCCTCAACCAGAATGGGTGCACTTATTTTATCATACCCTCGATGTCATTCCAAGGAACTGGTATATGGAATAGAGCTCTGACATGGCATCAGCGAGTGGGATATCTTGCGCAAAGGGTTTCTGTCAAAATTTCTCTTTGAAGACCAATGGATGGATACCATGGAGAACGCATTGCAGCTAATAAAGACTGCCATATTCAGAACACCACTAGAACTAGAAGAAGTCGTGTCATCAGACTAGTCGCGGCAGTTAAGCCAGGCCTTAGCATGGTACAATATACAAGTAGAAGATGATGAGGATTACCCGCGTAACATCAATATACCAGAATTCGAAGGGAGTTGCGAGGTGCACAGGCCCAAGATAGAAGATCTAGACATCACGGCACCATTGAAAACAAAGCAAGTGAATATCGGAATAGAGGAAGAGCCGAAGTATGCTACACTTGGGGACTACTAGGATGATGCCACAGTGGAAAAGGTCATCGAACTACTCCGAGAATACTGAGATTTATTCCCTACAAAAATTACAGAGCTGAAAGGGATTCTAGGAGACCTAGGAATGATGAAGATAAATTTGAAGCCAGATGCAAAGCCAGTGAAGCAACGGCCCTACCGATTGAATCCAAAATACAAAGCAAAGTTCCGCCTAGAATTGGACAAGATGCTGGCAACATGAATTATTCAACCAGTTGCGGAGTCTAATTGGGTAAGCCCTATGGTTGTGCAGGAGAAGAAATAGAAGGGTGAGATCCGCATCTCTGTAGATCTATAGAAGCTCAATGATGCTTTTGTTAACGATCCATTTCCAACACCCTTTACAAATTAGGTACTAGAAAATGTGGGTAGGCAGGAAGCATACTCCTTCATGGATGGGTTCTCCAGGTACTATCAGATCAAGATTGCGCCAGAGGATTGAAGCAAGACAACGTTTGCTACCGAATGGGGTTGTTTTTAGTATACGGTGTTAGCACTTGAAATTTCACCTCAGGCTGAAAAAGGTAAACTCCAAGGCAACATCAAACCACTTAGCCTCGTAGCTAGCCCTACGGGGCAGGAGAGGGCTCTCTCTGGTCTATCTCGGAAAAAGGTCTTCAACGGGCTGAGATGACCAATAAAGAACACTGATTTTAGGCTAGTAAACTGATAAAAAGGAGTTTTTAATAAAATGATGGGGTTTTTCTGGGCTGCATGGGGCAAAGGAACAACTTGAATAGAGAAATGTAATAAAAAACACAGGTTATCCCCTGAGGCAAGGTAGGCAAGAAAGTTTAACATCAAATTGAGATTAAATGGAATGGCAAGACTGTTGAGGAGCTGGCAAGGGCATAGAAGATGAATCCTTGTCAAACAGAAGAAAACATTAAATATGAACAAACTTAAAGGCAGAGCATATAAATTATGAATTATACCTTAGCACTTCATTTGTTCAAATGGAAATGATTATGAAATGAAATGAATACATAACAGGCTACATATGAAACAAAAGAGGACAAAAATGTCAAATCTCAAACCACAGGAATCTCAGCAGTCAGAGCTGCATTTTTTAATTAAAATCTATGTCAAAGACTGTACAATGAAGCTCTCTATTTTCCACTAGTGCTCAGAACTCTCTTCCTAAAAAAAATATCGTACAAATGATTTTTTAATACTTTAAATAAACACTGCCAGGGGAAAAACAAATCGACCCCAAAACAGGGGCGTTGTTTCACCTGCAGTTACAAAAATAGAAAAGAGCGTTTTCATCTATTCTAAAATAGGGGATCGCCCCCCTTAAAATCCTCTGATCGCTAATTAAGGGATAAATGCTGGGGCACAGATCCATTTGAATCATTAACTGAACCCTTTGAATCATTAACTGAAGTCTTAGAAATAGGAATTGAATCCTATGTCTTCTGCTATTTTGGCTCCGTTTGAATAGCGCTCATTTGTATGCCTTGATTCGGATAGAATACACAAAGTGTTCATTGGAGCAGTCTTGAAGCAACGTTATGGTACATGGAGCAGCAAATATAGCAACCTCATATCTCCCAGCATCTTATTCAGAGATTTTTTTTTAGAAGCACAATAGCAAGACCATTTCCAAAGTCGATGCTGATAGCCAAGCCCACTTTCAAATTCAATTGCTTGTAATGTTTTGTTCTTCCCCATTTACGTAACGCCTCAATGGAAGGACAAGCATCAAAACCACTATTACCACACAAAGTGGCAGCTCTCCATGCCTGGCCAGTAGAGCCACAAAGATCACATGCTTCTTTCAACCATCCTACTCTAAGTAATACCCAGACATCCTCCAGGAGAGCTTGCTCTTGTTTCTGATCTTCTGGATGAATACGAGCTTGATCCCGTGTTGGCGCATCAAAATCCAAATGGTGGAAAAGCATTGAACTCCCAGAAATTTTCTTAATAGCCGCTCTGTTTGATGCTAGACACCTGACTTGTGAAGATAAGAACCAGTGTACCATCCTTTTACCTTCTTGTCAAAATTAACTGCCTTAGATGCAAGATCTTCTAGCCACTGAACAATCTGAAGGCATAGCTGTGCCGTGTGATCTGTCATGACGAAGTCACAGGCCACTTGTTGCAAAGTTGATGGAGACACAAAAATATCCCCCAGGTTGTCTTCAGTACCTTTACCAAACAAATACCAAACAAGTGACCATGTCGCAGCTTCATCTAGTAACATCTGAGCCTTTTGTCTCATGAATTTATCTTCTATAACTCGATGCCTCCTAGTGGCTTCTTCCCTAAGTAGCTCAGAAACCTCTCGGCAAGTATTTTCAAACTGCAGGATAAGATCTGGAAATTATATGAAGCCTTGCAAAGAAGAGTCGAGGATTGATGCAAAGCGTACAAACGTTGTTTCTCCATTTTTTGAGATTTCATCTGCTTGAACAGCTGAGAAAATGATGCAATTATTTAATGTGTTCTCAATTTCCCTTCCGAGTTCCTTGCGTATTCCATCCTCTAGCAGTTGCCTAGGATCCAACTCAATAACCCCAATGAATTCTTTTGACATCACTAGTATTCCCTGTGAGAAAAAAACTAATTTATGTGTCGCCTTTACTAATGTATATCGCTCATCCAACTGAGAAAAGTCACGAAAACTAGCTTTTTCAATACGACTCGGCAAATCGTGTAACCGGTGGGTTTTCTTTGAAGCAATATCATTGAGAATTTTGAAATTATCTCCAGTACTGTACGCACATAAGCTACAAGTTCTGATGAGTAATATTCAGAAACAGAAAACAGATCTGCACTGTTGCTTTGTGATATCCGTAGCAGTGGTATATCTAACATAGAACATAATTTAAGAAACAAGCACTGTAGCTTTAATACTGTCAAAGGATATTCTTCAATACTTTTATGTATCCTCTCTGTAAACTGAACCATTATACCCCAAGCATATGTCGACTTCTAGATTGCAAGAAATTATCAATGGCGGCTTGTATGCATGCTGCTCAGAATGAACTAGAAGATGAATATTATTGGGAAACAACTGCTCATAGAAAGATTTAAAATCTGTCCAGCAATTTTAAAATTCAATCTACGACATTCCACCTCTAAACACTATTTAATGAGGCACTAGTATCCTCGTTTGGGAGTATAACATCCCCTCCAAGACTCCCAATGATGCTCCATCCAAAATCTTCTCCAAATATTACTCAATATTTATCGAGAAGACTATTTTCAAATGCCAGCTAAAACATGTTCTGATTGATTAATCCAGGCTATACATTAGAACAGTACTATTAAATGAATCGATGTAGAATGTCAGGCCCCACTTGCATACAACCTTGTCCATTGTTTCGTTGTTTCCACAGCCTCAATTTCATTTGTCTTCCAGTGTTTTGCAATGTTTTCAGAAAGAGGGTCATCTGGATTTGGTGCACTTAACAATGCTTGTATACTCAGTAAAACTGTTCGAATTTGCAATGCTGGACTCCACTTGTCCTTGAGAATATCAAGGCATATGCGTCCAAGCTTATCAATATTTGGGTGGTAAATCTTTGTCAAAACACCCCCTGTAGCTTATATTGACTTTGCCTCAAAGACATATTACTCACAGTGTCACTACTAACACGCACAAAATCACCTCAGATCACATTCCTCTGATCAATAAGACGCAGGGCATTCCGAGCGCTAACACAATCATTAGATTCAATAGCTGTGACAATGAAGTTTGTTTGGGCTTTCCAGTGAGACCTCTCCAAATAGCTTGTAACTTGCTTTGCCTCTGATTGCTGATGATGTTTTGTTTTCTTCTGCTTGTGTTTTTTGCAGAGATAAGAGCTGAGGAAGCTGCTGCCTTTTGAAGAGCTGGAGAATTTGATACATATTCTAAAAAACACATTTAATGATTTCTTCTTCAAAACAGGGTTTTGAAGAAGAATCAATCTCACATTTGACATACAAGACGGAGTTTAACATACAGTAATGCCCTTTGGGTTGAAGAATGTGTTGGCGATATTTTCCCGTATTGTGGTAAGAATTCAAAGAATTTATCCACAAGTTCTTAGAAGTCTACTTGGATGACTTGACTGTATTTGGCTTCGTTAAGAAACATGTCACAAGCTTACGATTGATGCTGGATACCTGCTACTGGCACTAGATTGCACTAAACCTAAAGAAGTGTACTTTCCTCGTCCCTTTCAGGAACTTGCTGGGCCATGTGGTTTGTAAGCAAGGACTGATGGTGGATCTGACAAAGATCGCTGTCATACTAAATCTGCAAGCACCGCGAAGTGTAAAGTAGCTACGCACTACATTAGGACACATGGGCTACTACCGAAAGTTTATAAAAAGCTACGCCCAGATCACGGCTCCAATGGAACAGTTATTGAAGAAGGATGCTATGTATTGCTGGAACGAGGAATGTAACAAAAGCCTAGAAATGCTTAAGGAAAAGATGGCCTCTGCCCCTATCTTGGTCTTTCCAAAGTGGGACAATGAATTTCATGTACATGTTGACATGTCGAGTATTGCTTTGGGTACAATCTTCACTCAAGAAGGAGCGGAGCGGATTGATCACTTGATTGCGTTTGCAAGTCGCAGGTTGTCCAAAGTAGAAAATAATTGCTCAACTACTGAGCGATAGGGATTGGCAATGGTATACGCGCTCCAAAAGTTTCGCCACTATCTACTCGGAGGACATTTTAATATGTATACTGATCACTCTGTGCTCAAGTACCTAGTGAATAAGCCTGTGTTGGGGGCCGCATCTGTTGATGGTTGCTGTTGTTTCAAGAATATGACTTTGAGGTTGTTGTAACGCTGGGACATCTGAATGTAGGTCAGGATCACCTATCCCAAATTGAGACCAGTGAAGAACTAATAAATCTAGAGGAGGGACTACCAGACGCCCAATTATATGTCATGCACATTGTAGATGGCCACTTTGAAGATATAATCCACTTTCTAACTACAGGCACTGCGCCATAGGGGTATTTTGTCCAACAAAAGAAGGAATTGGTGATATGCGCAATAGATTTTACTGTAATTGCAGGCCACCTCTACAAGATGGGCAATGATGAAATTTTGCGCAGATATGTACCAGAATTCAAGCATGGATAGATCCTGGCCAATGCACATGGAGGGGTTGCTAGTAGACATTATGCGGGCCACGCCACGGCTTAGAAGATTCTTCGCACTAGATTATGGTGCCCCACTCTACATCAAGATTCGAAAGCATACTGTCGGGCCTGCGATGTATGTCAACGGACAAGAAAACCATTGCGGAGGGATGAAATGCCACATCAGCCATAGATGACGCTACAGCCATTTGAGAAATGGGCGATTGAATTTGTTGAGCCTATTGAACCGCGAGGAAAGACGAGCATGCACTATATCATCACTGTGACTGAGTATTTGACCTAATTGGCTGAGGCGCAGCCGGTTAAGGATTGCACGACTGTGAAAACAGCAAAATTCTTGTTCGAGAATGTACTGACCAGGTTTGGTTGCCCCAAAATTCTCATGAGTGATAGGGGAACGCATTTTCTAAATGAAATGATCAGCGCACTCACTAAGGAATTCTAGATATATCACCAACAGAGTACGCCCTACCATCCGCAAGCAAATGGGACCGTTGAGGCATTCAACAAAATTTTGGAGACTGCGTTGACTAAGGTCTATAATGCACAATGAAATGAATGGGACTTGTGCATCCCTGCTGTGCTATGGGCATACCGAACTACGTGCAAGAAGCTGACCGGCCAGACACTGTTTCGCTTAGTCTATGGCAAGGAAGCCATTATGCCTATGGAATATATTGTACCTAGTCTGTAGATCATGATAATTACAGGTATGAGGCATTGGAAGAGAGGCTCGCATAGCTAGAAGAATTGGAGGAGGAACGGTTTCTGCCTGGATTCCATCAGCAAGTATAGAAACAACATGAGAAAGCATGGCATGATCGCCATATCAAGGTGTGCACCTTTAAGGAGAATGATCTAGTATTGCTTTATGACAGAAGTTCAAAAAATTCCCAGGTAAACTTTGCATGCATTGGTTGGGACCCTGTGTCATCAAAGAAGTTACCGATGGGGGCGCGGTTTAGCTGGCTTAATTCAATGGAGACCCCTTCCCAGGAAGAGTGAATGGAAGTATCCTAAATCTCTAAATGGGTGGGCCAACCACCTGACTAACCGTAAAGAAGATAGTCTCACTGCTCCACCCAATTGAAAGAGAGCATGGGATGATAAAGCAGCCTGGGGAACAAATTCATGAGTACCATGATGCGCATACATTGGACCAAACACTAGGGTCGCGATTGCGTGAGAAGGATCACATGGATGCGTTGATAACAAGAATGATGACTGTTGATATCAATATTCATGAAAAGATGTTTGCATTATGGCAAAAGGGAGCAGGCGGTAGGAAATTAAGAGAAAAAGTACGAGCTAGATATGGAACGAACTACCACAGATTTTACACGAGAAGTTTACATGAACTGAAATAGGCGTCAATTAGTGCATTTGAAATTCGCATGGCTTATAAATCTCCAAGGGGAATTGACTGGGTGGCCTACACTTCAGAAAACCAAAAGAAGCTGTTCATTATCTCTGCGCAAGGCATGTGCCTGAAGGTAGTGATCTGGCTGATGGAGAAGCAAGACTCTCTAAGGAGTATGGTGGTGACAGTTGCGGGCATCCTATAGACTGCGGCATCACCAGTAGGGGATGTACCGGAAATGAGGGTACACAAAGCAGAATTGGTTCGAATGTTGTCACCTCACCTAGGGGCAGGCCGACGCACTACAACAGTAAAACGAAAGGATGGACAGATGGTGACCATGAGTAGATATGTAGTTAATAAGTCATCTCTCATGTCCCTCGAAGATTGGTACCTTACGGATAGCAGCTAGGGTCTTGCGAAATTACAACACAAGATGCACCAAACGGTGCAAAGAGAAGATACGAAGGTTGGAAGTGGCTGCGATGGCACTAGGAGGTCCCGTATGTGGCTCCCTTACTCGCGCTAAAATCCTATGAGGGGGTGTTCTGTGTTAACTGAGCAGAGAAAAATGAGCATCATCGGTTGTGAAGACGAGGTAGAAACACTGAATTAGGAGCCAGATGAAGTGTTGTAGGAGACAATGAAGGAGCAGTAGGATGACGAGCGCCACTCAAAGGGAGGCGAACTGCGAAGCCAAGGGAGAGCGTCTAGCCACGACGGTGAGTGACTCGGGACGAGTCACAATGATTGTGTTGGGGAACTGTTGGGTAGTGGAAGTCCCGCACAATGGTTAGGGGGCTCAAAGCTAGACATTTTGAGTAAAGTTAGGGTAAAGACTCAGTTGAAACCACAGAGTGCGAATTATAATAGGTTGAGTCAAGGGGTAGTCCGCCTGGAAAATAATGTAAAGGAAATATAAATGGAGTTGGCTCGTGTAGGGATCATGGTTCAAGGAAGGGTATAAATAGAGCGAGGCTCTATGAGTAGAAAAAGTTAAGTTTTGATAGTTGATTTGGAATATGAAATGTAATGGGTTTTTGAAGAAGATAGTGTGAAAGCATCTGTAAGTCCGAGTCGAGGGTTGGGTTAGTATATAGAGGCTTTGCAGTTGTGTGCGCAAAGGCCTGGAAAGTCCGCAGCTGTGTGCATGGACCCCTACAGCTGAGTGCGTAGGGTGGATTTGGATGTATTGAGGATAAGTGGAAATAAAGATAAGTTTCTTCTGAAAATTCTATGTTCCTTCTGAGTTATCGTGAATCTGACTTTCATAATGTCTGTTTAATTAATCTGCTTATTGTATGAATGTATGTAAAATCTGAGTTCATTTTAATGCGCGAATTAGTTGTGTTGGTTAAATGTTGGCTTAAAGACCTTGTTGAACAGATCTAATTTATAACCGCATCCTCCAAAAGAATAGCACACTAATAAGAAAGATATAATTAATCAGGATCTGTGTGAATATCGAGTAGCGTGGAGATGTATACCAGTGCGTGAAACCTCCATACCACACCTAGACATCCCTAGGGTGTGCAAACCTGGTTCTAGCACCCTCCCCTACTACCTCGGGTGAGACCTCAGTCCACGCTCCATGGGCTGTTGTCGTAAGGGCTGGTAGCAGCGAGATTTGTTTGGCTAAATAAATCTTCCAAACTTGGGTCAGGCCCATATAAGCCAACAAGTTGGCAGGAGGTTGTTGACTATGAGATCTCTCTGTACATCTGAAACACCCGCATTGCATCAAATATTGACATCTACCCAAAAATCATGTAAACAAGAAGAATTTCAATGATGTAGGAACACAGAGTTTAATGAGCTAAATTCCTACTTCATGCATGAAGAAAACTTGCAGAATAAGATCAAATCATTGATGAGATCTGATTTAAGATGGAAGGTGCAAGAAATCATAACTAAATCCTACTCTTGCAAATTGATCAAATGTTGGCCTAAGTATAGAAAACCCTAAATTCCATGAGAAACTAGAATTCCGTCTTTTTGGGGTTGCATAGGAGTTCTTTCCTCAAATAATTATCCCTGAAGGAAGAAGTGAGGCCAAAACACCTATTGACAACTTTTTGATGTTCCTTTATTTGTTCTAAACTGCTACTGAAGTAAAGCACAAATGGAAGAAAACTAATAAGCAACCTAATCAAATCTACACTACTTGTAATGGAATAATCCTAAAGACAATTGAATCATTTAGCTATGAAATCAATCTAAGCATATAAATACAATAAGAGGATCCATTTTTACTAATGTTGGGCCCTAACCCAAGAGCTTCAACCCTCTGAGTTTACTCAATGCTGAATCAAGGAAATGCTCATTCTCATTATCAAAACGAAAAATTACATAGCAATGTCTTTCACAAGTCTTGAACTTGAAGATGAATAGTGTTTTTACAACAAAAATTTGAATCATAATGAGGCTCTAGGCCTCTTTATTTATACAACTGAAGTCTCCAACTACTTGCTTAAATATAGGGAGGCTCATCTCGAATACTTGAGATAAACTAACTCTTTAATTGTCACTTTCTCGACTGCCTTTTGATCTCCATGACTTGGCTGCTTGTTCTCCGAGCTAGTGTGATTGATAGGGGAATATTCGAATGAGGGAGGAGTAAATGAGGAGGATTTACCTCCAACAATATATCTTCCTTGTCTCATTCAAGTTTCAGCCCTTAATCTAGCCAAAATTCCACGATGTTCTCTCACAAACCTGCATTCAATGCACATTAGTCCTGTAGGCATAATAT